>ML277139.1:4145-20599 GCA_005239495.1 Nicotiana undulata | reverse complement strand
CCTTAGTAATTAAGAATAAGTTTTTAGTAGTGACACATTAGCCCCGTTACTTGTCTATTTATAGCACTTGGGATCCATCTGAAGTTAGTTACTCTCTTTTGTCTTTTAGCTAGTAGTGGAAACATATATACTCTATGTAATTGAATGCAGAGATTATCAATGAGAATATTCTTTTTTTAATTTCTCTTCTTCTTCCTTAGTTTAGCATAGAATTTTACCCTAATTTTAGCTGCCGCATCAACTTAGTTCGAGAGAGATTATTGGTGTGCGAACAAAATTCCATAATGAAAGAATATGAAGAAAAAAATTTGTATATACAGTGAATAGTAATACTCTTAATATATTTGAGAAAAAACGTATAATTTGGATCCAACAAAATAATTTCACTCTGTTTTCATAATATATATTTTGGCTGATTTAGTCCAACAAAAACAAATTCAGAGGAAAAGTAATTTGGATCCCATTACGTATATGATATTACTTGGTATTCAAGTAAAGTTTTAATCATTTTTATCGAATTCCTGAAAAGGAAAACCCTAATAATATATGGGACTTCTGTACCTCCCTCATTCCCTACATAATCGTAGCTTTAATTTGATACCTTTTCCTTTTTCTATTAGTTGCTACCTTAAATTTGTACGTCTCCAATACTTTATTTATTTATTTATTTATTTATTTATTTATTTATTTCGTTACAATTTTTAGTTATGTTCATATAGATATAATACCTCTTTAGAGTGAGTGGGGGATAGAAATCTGAGGAACATATTTATGTTGTTTTGATACCTATTAGCTTAACACATAAGCTATAATTAAGACGATTTCCTCATAGGTTTTAAAATAATTGTTGTGATTTTCTGAATTAATTGTGGCTCTTGGTGTTAGATCTTGCCTAAAACTTTACATACAGTTACAGACAAGAATCGATGGGGTGAAATTGAAAGCTCAAAAACTTATACCATGAACCCAAAGGTATATGACAAAATAGAGATGACAACAAAATGAAAGGATTATTAAAAAAGAATTATTTAGTTCTCTTTGATTAGTGGAAAATCACCCTAAAAGATTTTATGTTTGCAGATCTACATTAATATATATAAAACATTTATAAAAGATAATTTGATTTATTTGTGTAGACAGTTATTTGAAATTATCTTTTAGATGATAGGTATAAAAATTTATTTACATTATCGATGTATAATTAAAAGTTAAACTCATCTACTAATACTTAGCTTTAGCTAAGCAAGTGACTTCAAATAGAATGATGATATACGAAGTAGGGGTGTCAATGATCCGATTCGACCGATTATTTTATAAAATTTGTACCATATCGATTTTTATATTGTTCTATTGTGTATAATCAAAATTAGACTATAATTTTCGAAACCGTTTCAATCATGTTGGTTTTTCTTCTGTATCGGTACAATTTGGTTAACTTTTGGTATTTTTTTAAATGTCATGTAAAAGTCACTAGTAAGAGTAGAATGCAATAATATACATACTTTTATAAGACTTAGCAAAACTCTATAGATAATTTTACTATTTAAATAGTGATGAATTAAGAAACATGAAAGATGGCTAGAGTATAGATCCTCAACTACTCTACAACAACGTAAAAGAAACTAAGCAAAGACAACAAAAAAAAAAGTTAAATCACACGAGTAGAATGATATTAACCAAGTTGGGACTCATGAATGAAGTCTATAGAAGATTAAATATCCAAAAAGATTAATCTAAATCATACGAGAGGAAATATATTCAATACATTGTAGTTTGCTACTCATAATTGCTCGAATACTTTGTGTATTGCCAGTGATATGCTAGAAATAATTTAGTCCCGTAGGAGTAGCATAATATGTTTGAGAATTCGGATTTTGATTTTAATTACTTGTTGGATTGTAATTATTTTCATAATCCCAAGGTCCAAGGAAAAATTTAATGTTTTATTATTTTTAAACTTAATATATAAATATATATTTTTTACATATAAATTTATTCAATACGGTTCGGTATTTTTTCGGTTTATTTTTAAAAAATAAAAAATCTACAATTAATTATGGTACGATTGCCGATTTATATAAGAACCTACAATTTTTTTAAAAATTACCTAAAAACGGTTCGATACGACATGATTCAATCGATTTAGTCGATTTTTAAATATTCATTGACATCCTTACTACGAAGGAAATAACATCATTAAGAATAATGAATGTTTTCGATTACATGGTGCACCACTAATTTATTATTTTGTCTTGGTCAAAATCATATTATGTTTTTTGAACATGCGTAAATCTGATTTAAAAATCTTTATATTATATAGACAAATTATAACCAACACGGGATGGAGTTGTAAGTACCCATTAATCATTAACCAACAGTCTCGATTTAGAGTTTTAGGTATTGAGTCGCCTTTGTTAGGGAGCATTTTACCCCAATGTAGATATTTTCGGCGTGTATCCGGATTTTAGTTGGTCCCAATATGGGTACCTTACACTGAGTGAGAATTAAAAAAAATATATGGAGAAATTATAGAATAATATATGGTGGTCTTAACATGCTTAAGAAGTTGATTAACGTCCTTATTCTTGTGATTGGCTGGTGTCCCTTTCATTTCAAGTGCTTAACACTGTTTAAGTACATGTTCAGAAATAATTAGTAGTTTAAATCAAAAGATAATCCATCAATGGAGCGTGTGGACGTTTACATATGGGTACAGAATATGTGACATTGATCTTGACTTCTTGTCTTCTTATAATTGCCTTTGTCATTACAATAATATTCAAAACCATAAAACCAAATGAAACAGGAGAAAGAGTTAAAAGTGAAAATAATAAAAATTCAGCAATTTCCATGGTACGCCCAAATATTTAAGCATAATTAAGTGGTTCATGACGTATATATACTTTCGAGAGATTTTTATTTTATTTTTAGTCGCTTCAAAAAATAATAGCAGATGAAATGAATTTTATACGTTTTTATTTTTACCATAGCGGGGCATAGCAGAGTTAGAGGGAGGCCTAGAAAATACTGGGGAGAAGTAATTAGGCAGGACATGACACTACTTCAGCTTACCGAGGACATGACCCTCTGGAGGTGTGGAGGTGTGAAATTGAGCCATGCAGATGGAATCAGACCTCAATTCTTAAGGAGGAAGTAAGAAGAGAAGAAGAAGCTTTGTTATTCGATACAGAAGAAATGAGCTGATACACAACTTTATACAAACTCTCGCATATCAAACATGCACCTCACGTGTCCTAACTAACTTGTGTAACTAACTTCTTAACAACCTTTTAACGGCTTACTAATTACACTTAACGTTAATGACTTTAATAGTTGTGCTTCTTCACTACTCTGCTGCTATTCATTTCATTAACCCCCCCCTCCAAGCTGGAGGGTGAAAGACATGGAGCACTCCTAGCTTGGACATAAGATGATGATGGCTAACTCCCAATCCTTTAGTGAGGAGGTCTGCAAGCTGAGATTGCGTAGCAATGTAGTTGGTTTAATGATCCCTTCTTTCACCTTTTTCTCGGACAAAATGACAATCAATGTCTATATGCTTGGTTCGCTCATGAAACGTGGGATTTGCTGCAATTTGGATAGCTGATTTGCTATCACAATGAAGTTGGATTGGTCTGGAGATAGATACACCTAAGTCTTGTAGTAATCCAACCAGCCATACAATTACTGCCACACTAGTTGTCATGCTGCAACACTGAGCTTCAGCTGAGCTTCGACTAAATGTGTGTTGTTTCTTCGTCTTCCATGAGATTAGAGAATCACCTAGCTTAATGACATATCCTGTGACTGAACGGCTAGTGTTAGGACAAGCAGCCCAATCAGAGTCGCAGTAGGCTGTCAATTGAGTGGTTGAGTTCTGGCTTAGAAAGATCCCTAAACCAGGACTACTTTTAATGTATCTCACCACCCTCAAAGCTGCTTCCCAGTGTGACCTCTTTGGTTGCTGCATGAATTGACTATGTACCTGAACTGTGAAGCAAATATCTGGGCGTGTGATGGTAAGATAAATCAGCTTAGAAACCAATTTTTGATAGCTGGACATGTCTTCAAGTAAAGGATTATCAGTTGCACCGGTCATTCTGTTAAACTCAACAGTGGTGAGTTTGGTATTGGCTTCAATTGGTGTTGAAGTTGGCTTTGCACCACTGAGTCCAACATTTGAAATTAGTTCTACGGCATACTTTCTCTGATTGAGAAGTATCCCTTGCTTTGATCTCAACACTTCGATCCCTAAGAAATATTTGAGTTCTCCAAGATCCTTAACCTTGAAATTGTTATGTAAGGGCTGTTTAGCTTCTTCAATAAGGTTTTTGTTGCTCCCAGTAATAAGAAGATCGTCAACACAGATTAAAATGATTACAATACACCATTCTTTCCTTTTAGTGAACAAGGAGTGATCATGAGGGCTTTGACAAAATCCTCCTTGCAAAATACAATAGTTAACTTGATCTTCCATTGCCTTGACGCTTGTTAGAGACCATATAAAGATTTCAAGAGTTTGCACACCCTATACTCCCCCTGCCTATGTAAACCTTGAGGTAAGTCCATATAGACTTCTTCATATAAATCACCTCGAAGAAAAGCATTATTAACATCCATTTTGTATAAGAACCGGTTCTTTGAAGCTACTACACTAATGACTGTTCTGACTGTGACCATTTTTGCAACGGGAGAAAGGTTTCATGATAGTCTAATCCTTCTCTTTGTGTGTACCCCTTTGCTACAAAGCGAGCCTTGTACTTGTCTATTTCCTCATTTGCCTTGTATTTGATTTTATATATCCATTTTGAGCCTATTATCTTCTTTCCAATAGGTAGTGGAACCAACTCCTAGGTTTTGTTCCCTTCTAGTGCATTAATCTTCCGTTGCATTACTTGAATCCAATTATAATCTTGAGAGGCTTCCTTGAATGATCTAGGCTCAGTTGATATAGAAAAAGAGCCCAAGTAAGCTTAATAAGTGGGATTAAGATGAGAGTAGTTCACATATTGAGATACAGGATAGGAACAATGTACCTTTGGTTTGTTGGTAGTGATGTAGTCACTAAGCCAAATTGGTGGTCTGATTGTTCTGCTTGGTCTTCCATGTGCGTGAATTTGGACAGAACCATGTTCCTCATGATGTTGATCTGCTTCTGTTGTTAACTTTACTAGTTGAGTCTCAGATTGATCAGATCCAGGGGCTTCAAGTGCCTGTGGGTGATCCACTGCATCATCTGTGTCCAGTGCCGCAGTATGAGGATTAGGTGAATCGACAGTTGAACTGTCCACTGCAGGTGTTGTTTCTCCTGGTTCAGGAATTGGTTCTGCAGGTTCAAGTAGTGGTTTTGCACTTGGAAAATGTTGTTCATGAGCACCTCCTGCATGTGTCTGAATAACACCTGTATTTGTGGCATTTTTAAACAGAAAAAGTCACCTAAATCTTTTTGAGTTTTAGTTTTGAAAGTAAATAGTGATTCCTTGAATTCATCCATGCTAACAAACATTTGATGATCTTCAAGATCATATAACTTGTAACCTTTTTGTGTTTCTGAATATCCCACAAAGACTGTCTTCTTAGTTCTTGGTGTGAATTTATCACCTCTAGGCAACATGCTTGCATAACAAAGACAGCCAAAGACTGTTAGATGAGACAATTAAGGTAGCTTACCATGCAATAACTCAAATGGCATTTTTCTTTGTAGCACTATGGATGGAAATCTGTTGATCAAGTATACAACAGTCCTAACACAATCTCCCCAAAATTTTATAGGCATCGAACTTTGAAAGGATAATGCTCGTGCCACCTCTAGTATCTGTCTGTACTTTCTCTCCACAACTCCATTTTGTTGTGGAGTGTACGGACAACTGCTTTTGTCACGGCCCGATTTACCCTCCGAAAGGTATCGTGACGGCACCTAATCTCTACAACTAAGTAAGACTAATTTACGGAAAATAATTGTAATAAAATAAATAAAAGCAAAATGAAGAACACAAATGACATAATATAGCCGCTCGACATGCACAATTATATTTTTCCCAAGACCCGAAATGTCACACTAGTCACAAGCTCTGTATCAAAAGTAGCTCTATACAACGAAGTAGTAGAAATATAAAAGATGTTTGCCTATACTAGAGTAGAAGGGGACTCATGGGATTCTGCGGACGCGGCAGAATTACCTCGCGGTCTCCTGGCAGCTGCTAGAGCGACTCCTAGCCACGATACTGGGTGCTGGTACTTGGATCTGCACATGGAAAATATGCGCAGGAAAGGGCATGAGTACACCATAATTGATACCCAGTAAGTGCCAAGCCTAACCCCAGTCAAGTAGTGACGAGGTCAGGTTAAGGCTCTACTGAATTTTTATAGTGAAGCAATTTAAAATTTTGAACAGAGAGATATAATAAGATAAGGCAAAATAGTAGAAACAGTAAGCTGAAAGAAAATAGCAACAGGGAGCCCTCGGCTCAGCACAATGTATCTTATAGTAGCAAATATGCAATGCAGTACAGGGGAAAAGCTCCCGGAATCTCGTACGTAGTCCCAATTTAAATATGCAATGCAGTACAGGGAGAAAGCTCCCGAAATATCGTCCGTAGTCTCAATTTAAATATGCAATGCAGATGAATACCGGATACAATTTATTCAAACAGTTCAGGAAAAATAGCAGGCAAGAGTAAGGATAAAATTACCTAAACATGATGCACATAATGACAATTAGGGGGAAAACCAAGTAAACAGGTATCCATGCTTCTCCCTAAGCTAAACTACACAGTTAGTACAAGAAACAGAGAAATAAGAATAAAATGATATATGTCAAGGAAGAAAAAGTGGAATTTTAGCAACAATGGCCCGTGTACGTACTCGTCACCTCACGTACATGGCGCCCAAACAATAAATAGTATAAAAATGGCCTAAGGGTAAGTCCCCAACACAGAGTTAGGCAAGCCACTTACCTCGACTGCGCTACTCCACTCAACACCACACTCCTGCCACGAGTATCCGACTTCGAATGGCCCAAATCTATTCAATTCGATTGCATAATATAAATAACACTTTAAGGAATCAAAATAGCTAATTAGTTCGAAGCTAATACGCGAAATTAGGAAATTTTTCCAAAAAGTCCCCCGGGCCCACGTCTCAGAATCGAGTAAAAATTATAAATTCCGAACACCCATTCGTTCACGAGTCTAACCATATAAGAATTACTCAAATCGGATATCAAAATCCTAATCAAAACTCAAAAATTCGGCCTAGGAACTTTATCCCATTTCCCCCCCAATTTTCCACCATAATTTCGAATTTAAAGGATAGTTAAGGAGTATAATCATGGAAATTAGTCTAAACCGAGTAGGAATCACTGACCTAAATTGCCCAGGTGAAAAACTCTCCCAAAAATCACACTTTCCCGAGCTCTCAAATTCAAAATATGAAAAATAGTTCAAACCCTTGATTCTGGGTCTTTAAATGTTCTGCCCAGTTATTCCTCAGTGCGATCGCGGACTTACAGTCGCGATCGCGAAGTGTATTCCAACACGCGCCTGAAATTTCCTCTATGTGAACGCAGAGGGACGATCACGAACGCGTATCTTAGTTACTCAAACCTACGCGATCGCGGTTGGCTTCACGCGACCGCGTAGAGTAATATTCAAATCCCTGCTGCCTAAATTCCTGTACGCAAACGCGATAATACTCATGCGAACGCACATGTCAAGGCTGCCCAACCTATGCGATCTCAGCCCATACCTCGCGATAGAATAGAACAATATCTGCTCGCCTCAATTTAAAACTATGCGATCACGGATTTATTCACGCAATCGCAATGAACAATTACCTGCTGCTATAAAACCAGAAAACCAACAGTTCACCCAAGGCCAAAAATGCCTGTTTGAGCACCCGAAACACACCTGAGGCCCCCGGGACCTCAACCAAACCTACCAACCAATCCTAATACCTCATTCGAACTTAGTCCAGCCTTCAAAATACGTCTCATAACATCAAAATTGCCAATTATGCATGGATTCAAGCCTAAGAACTTATGAAATTTCCAAAATCCACATCCGATGCCGAAACACGTCAAAACTCATATGAATGACCTCCAATTTTACACATAGATCATAAATGACACTACAGACCTTTTGTCACTTCCGGAATTCCATTCCGAGCCCGATATCAAAATTTCACTTATCGGCCGAAATCGCCGAAATTCTAACTTTCGCCAATTCAAGCCTAAATCTACTACCGGCCTCGAAAACACATTCCGAACATGCTCCTAACCCCGAAATCACCCAACGGAGCTAACAGAGTGGACGAAATTCCATTCCGAATCCGTCTTCACACAGTTCTAACTACGACCCGATTTCTAAAGCTTAATTTCACATTTAAGGACTATGTGTCCAAAATCCCTCCGAAATTCACCACTCAACATTCCGACAAGTTCCAAAAGCAGAAATAGATACGGGAGAAGCAGTTATCAGGGGATCGGGGCTTTAACTCTCATAACGACCGACCGGGTCGTTACATTCTCCCCCTCTTAAGAAAATCGTTCGTCCTCGAACGATTATAGAGACATACCTGAAGCGGTGAAAAGATGAGGGTACTGACTGCGCATATCCTGCTCGGTCTACCAAGTCGCCTCCTCGACCAGATGACCCCTCCACTGAACCTTGACTGAGGCAATATTCTTCGACCTGAGCTTTCTGACTTGCCTATCCAATATAGCTACAAGCTCCTCAACATATGATAGATCCTTGTCCAACTGGACTTAACTGAAATCCAAAACATGGGTCGGGTCACTGTGATACTTCCCGAGCATAGAGATGTGGAATACCAGATGAACTCCTTCTAGGCTGGGAGGTAAGGCAAGCTCATAAGCAACCTCCCCAACACGTCGCAACACCTCAAAAGGGACAATAAATCTCGGACTCAGCTTACCCATCTTCCCAAACCTCATGACGCCCTTCATAGGCGATACCCGAAGCAAAACCCGATCACCAGCCATAAATTCCAAATCACGAGCTTGTAGCTATATTGGACTGAGCTGCGCAAAGCCTCTTCCGAATCACCTTCACCTTGTCCAAGGCATAGTGAACTAAATCTGTACCCAACAATCGGGCCTCGCCCGGCTCAAACCATTCCACTGGAGACCTGTACCGCCTACCATACAAGGCCTCATACAACGCCATCTGAATGTTGGACTGGTAGCTGTTATTGTAAGCAAACTCTGCAAGTGGCAAGTATCGGTCCCATGACCCTAAAAAATTCATCACACAAGCAAGGAGCATATCCTCAAGAATCTGAATCGTGCGCTCAGACTGCCCGTCCGTCTGAGGGTGAAAGGTTATGCTAAACTCCACCCTGGTGACTAACTCCTGCTAAACGACTCTCCAGAACCGTGGAGTGAAATGTGTACCTCTGTCTGAAATGATAGATACTGGAATACCGTGGAGTCGGACAATCTCCCTGATATAAATCTCAGCCAATCTCTCTGAGGAATATGTAGTCAACACTGGAATGAAATGGGTTGATTTGGTCAGCCGATCCATAATCACCCAAATAGCATTGAACTTCCTCAAAGTCCGAGGAAGTCCAACCACAAAGTCCATGGTGATCCATTCCCACTTCCACTCTGGAAGCTCAATATGCTGAAGTAACCCTCCCGGTCTTTGATGCTCATATTTGACTTGCTGACAATTGAGACAATTGGCTACAAACTCCACTATATTCTTTTTCATCCTTCGCCACCAATAGTGCTATCTCAGATCCTGGTACATCTTCGCGGTGCCCGGGTGGATGGAATACCGCGAGCTATGGGCCTCCTCAAGAATCAACTCTCGAAGCCCATCTACATTGAGCACACAGATACGACCCTGCATCCTCATCACGTCATCATCACCAATAGTCACATCCCTGGCATCACCCCGCCGAACTCTATCCTGAAGAGCAAGAAGATTGGGGTCATCATACTGGCGCTCTCTGATCGAGTAACCACACAAGCAAATACCCGGCAAGGCTCAAAAAGATTCAATCTTACGAACTGACTGGCTAAGGACTGAACAACTAAGGCTAAGGGCCTATCAGGTGCATGAAGATATGCCAAGCTCCCCAAACTCTCCGCCCGGCGACTCAAGGCTTCGGCCACCACATTGGCCTTCCCCAGGTGGTATAATATAGTGATGTCATAATCCTTGAGTAACTCCAACCACCTACGCTGGTGCAAATTGAGGTCCTTCTGCTTGAA
Source organism: Nicotiana undulata (assembly GCA_005239495.1). Classification (NCBI taxonomy): domain Eukaryota; kingdom Viridiplantae; phylum Streptophyta; class Magnoliopsida; order Solanales; family Solanaceae; genus Nicotiana; species Nicotiana undulata. Next base: position 10,359 of record ML277139.1, on the reverse strand, counting down.
TATGTGTTGTAAACTCTGGTGATCAGTGAAAATATCACAGGGAACACCGTATAAATAATGATGCCATATCTTCAGGGCGTGAACAATCGCTACCAACTCGAGATCATGAACTTGATAGTTCTTATCATGCACCTTCAACTGTCTGGACGCGTAGGAAATCACCCTACCGTCCTGCATAAACACCTCCCCAAGGCCAATCCTCGAAGCATCACAATAGACAATATAGGACCCTGAACCCGTAGGCAATACCAACATTGGAGCTGTAGTCAGGGATGTCTTGAGCTTATGAAAGCTCTCCTCGCACTCCTCAGACCACCTGAACGGTGCACCCTTCTGGGTGAGCCTGTTCATAGGCGCTGCAATGGATGAAAATCCCTCCACAAAACGGTGATAGTATCCAGCCAAACCAAGGAAACTGTGGATATCAGTAGCTGAAGACGGTCTAGGCCAACTCTGCACCACCTCGACCTTCTTCGGATCTACCTTGATCCTATCACAAGACACCACATGACCTAAGAATGCCACATAATCAAGCCAAAATTCACACTTAGAAAATTTGGCATACAATTTCTTCTCCCTCAAAATCTGAAGCACAGTCCTCAAATGCTGCTCATGGTTCTCCTGGGACCGAGAATATACCAAGATGTCATCAATGAACACGATAAAGAAGGAATAAAGATAAGGCCGAAATACATTGTGCATCAGGTGCATAAAGGCTGCTGGGACATTGGTCATCCCTGACATAACAAGGAACTCATAGTGGCCATATCTGTTCCTGAAGGCAGTCTTCAGGATGTCCGGCTCCCGAATCTTCAACTGATGATAGCCCGAACGCAGATCAATCTTGGAGAACACCGTAGAACCTTGTAGCTGGTCGAATAAGTCATCAATGCGAGGTAATGGGTACCTATTTGTCACTGACACCTTATTCAGCTGCCGGTAATAAATACACATACGCATCGAACCATCCTTTTTCTTTACAAACAATACCGGAGCACCCCAATGTGATACATTGGGCCTGATGAAACCCTTATCAAGAAACTCCTGCAACTTCTCCTTCAACTCAGGAGGATCCATGCGATAGGGAGGAATGGAAATGGGTTGAGTGCCCGGTAACAAATCAATGCCAAAATCAATATCTCTGTCGGGCGGCATACCTAAAAGATCAACTAGAAAAACATCAGGATAGTCCCGTACAACTGAAACAGACTCAACTGTAAGGGCCTCAGCACTAACATCTCTCACGTAAGCCAAATACGCATCACACCCCTTCTTAACCATCCGCTGAGCCTTAAGAAAAGAAATGACTCTGCGGGGAGTATACTCTAAGGAACCTCTCCACTCTAACCTTGGTAACCCTGGCATAGCTAGCGTCACGGTCTTGACGTGACAATCAAGAATGGCATAATGGGGCGACAATCAGTCCATGCCCAATATAACATCAAAATCTACCATACTGAGTAATAACAGATCAGCCCTGGTCTCAAAACCACTGATAACAATCAAACACGACCGATATATGTGGTCCACAACAAGAGAATCTCCCACAGGAGTAGAAACATATACGGGGGAACTCAAAGAATCCCGAGATATCCCCAGATGTGAAGCAAAATAAGAAGACACATATGAGTACGTAGAACCTGGATCAAATAATACGGATGCATCCCTATAACAAACAGGGACAATACTTGTGATGACCGAATCTGAAGCAACGGCCTCCGAACGGGCTGGAAGAGCATAGTACCTGGCCTGGCCTCCCCCTCTAGAGCGACCTCGACCTCCCTGACCTCCACCTCGAGCTGTCAGATAAGGTAGGGTAGCAGCTGGAGGACCCGGTGGAGCACGTGGGGTCTGATAAGACTAAGATGGTGCACCCCTCTTAGATCTAGGGAAATCTCTGATCACATGGCGAGGGTCACCATACCTAAAACAACCCTTCGTAGGACGTGGCGGCTGGTGCTGACTCTGAACTGGCCTGCTAGACTAGCCCATGATAGCACCTCGAGCAGGAGGCACATTAGATACTGGTGGTGCATAATAAGGATTTTGAGGTCTAGGAGGAGCTGGGACACCACTGGCTGCTGGAAGAGATAAATGGACAGGGCGACTCACAAAACCCCTAACATAGCGTGTTGCTGGTGCACGAACTCTAGAAAAATGACCAGTCTCTCGAGATCTCTTGGCCTCTCTCTCCTCGCTGCCCCGGGCTAACATACTCTCAATCCTCCGAGCAATACTCACGGTTTGCTGGTAAGTGATATCTGTCTCTAACTCTCTGGCCATACTGGTCCGAATACTGGGGTGGAGTCCCTCAATGAAGCATCGAACCCTCTCTCTGATCATGATAACCAAGGCTGGTGCATGACGAGCCAAGTCACTGAAAAAGACTGCATACTCTAACACAGTCATGATACCCTGGCGTAACTGCTCAAACTCTGCACGCCAAGCATCCCTGAGGCTCTGAGGGACAAACTCAAGTAAGAACATCTCAGAGAACTGAGCCCAAGTAAGTGAAGCTGCCTCGTCCAGACTACTCAGCTCAAAGGCACGCCACCATTGATAAGACGCTCCCCTCAGCTGGAAAGCGGTGAAAGAAACCCCACCCATCTCTACAAGAGTGTAGAGAATGCGATGAAACCCCTCAAGAAAACCCATAACATCATCTGAAGCTAGTCCGCTGAACTCAGGTGGGTGGTATTTCTTGTAGCTCTCAAGTCGGAGCTGCTCTTCCTCAGAAGCAGCTACCCTAGCCTCATGCTGAGCTGGATCCACTGGGGGCATAGGGATATACTCTGGAACCTTCCCAATAAGGACCCTCTGCTCAAAAGTACGGGTTGCGGGAGTATGTGCCCCTCCCCCGGCCTGAGATATAGCTGGAGATATCGGAAGTAGTCCCGCCTGAGATAGAGTGCTGAAGGCGCTCATGAAATGAGCCAATGTCTCCTGGAGGGCTGGAGTAATAGTAGGTACCTCCTGTGCCCCTCCGTCTCCGCTCTCGCCGGTGCTCGGGCTGCACCGCGTGTTCATCATCTACCCCTGCCCCTGCTTCTGGCGGCTCTGGCTGGGAGCTCGGGTGCATGGTCGTTAGTACGTCCAGTACGGGTTCGCACCATCTGTGAGCAAGAGTAGAATAGAGTTTTAGAATTTGGATGACAATAACTAGCACGACAAAGGATTCCAAGAATGTGATTGTTCTTAACAGTTACATAGCCTCTCGAAGATAGATACGGATGTCTCCGCACTGATCCACGAGACTCTAATAAACCGGCTTGTGACTTGTGACTCCTATGAACTTAGACGCTCTGATACCAACTTGTCACGACCCGATTTACCCTCCGAAAGGTATCGTGACAGCACCTAGTCGTAGCCTAATTTACGGAAAATAATTGTAATAAAATAAATAAAATCAAAATGAAGAACACAAACGACATAAAATAGCCGCTCGACATGTACAATTATATTTTTCCCAAGACCCGGAATGTCACACTAGTCACAAGCTCTGTATCAAAAGTAGCTCTATACAACGAAGTAGTGGAAATATAAAAGATGTTTATGCCTATACTAGAGTAGAAGGGGACTCGTGGGATTCTGCGGATGCGGCAGAATTACCTCGCAATTTCCTGGCAGCTGCTAAAGTGAATCCTAGCCACGATACTGGGTGTTGGTACTGGATATGCACATGAAAAACATGCCCAGGAAAGGGCATGAGTACACCACAATTGATACCCAGTAAGTGTCAAGTCTAACCCCAGTCAAGTAGTGACGAGGTCAGGTTAAGGCTCTACTGGATTTTTATAGTAAAACAGTTTAAATATTTGAGTAGAGAGATATAATAAGATAAGGCAAAACAGTAGAGACAGTAAGCTGAAAGAAAATAGCAACAGGGAGCCCTCGGCTCAGTGTTGATACCCAATTTTTCCTCAAACTATTTTTAAATTTGCATATGTACCTTCAAAATCAGTTTTTATAACAGTGGGAATTTCTTCATAATTTCCTCATATTTTTATCAATTTATTTCTAATTTATCCAGTACTTTTATATCCAATAATTAATCATAAATTGCATTGCAAAGGATTACAAAATATTTCTTAGCTTAATACATCATTTTTAATCCTATTAGGATTTAATTATTTCACATATTAGCCAATTTGGCATTATTTGGCTATAATTGCAATGACTTTGCAATTATAGCCTAATTATACGCTTTATGCTATTTTAATTCAACAATTAGTCATTTTATATTTTTTATGTTAGTTAATTACCTTAATTTAACATATTTGGCCTTAATTTCATTATATATAATTATTGGCTATTTTTATTAATTGTTTATCTATTTTTTAATTGGGTATTTAACAAATAGCCAATTCCTATTTAAATTTTGGCCTAAATTAACCTAACCCCAACACAATTAGAATAACCCAGTCCGACCCAAGCCCAACCTCTGCCTAACCCGGCCCAGGTCGCCCTTTAATCCTGATCGTTGATCATTTAGATCAACAACTCAGATTATCCCTTACCTTAATTAACCTAGGTGACAACCCCCCCCCCCCTTCTCATTTTCCCCGTCTCTCATTCTCTCACATTCTCTCTGGTTCTCTCTAGGTTCTCTCTAGAACCTTCCACCGCGTGCTCGTCCTCAACCCCTGCCCCTGCTTCTGGCGGTTCTGGCTGGGGGCTCGGGTGCATGGTCGTTAGTACGTCCAGTACTGGTTCGCACCATCTGTGAGCAAGAGTAGAATAGAGTTTTAGAATTTGGATGACAATAACTAGCACGACAAAGGATTCCAAGAATGTGATTGTTCTTAATAGTTACATAGCCTCTCGAAGATAGATACAGACGTCTCCGCACCAATCCACTAGACTCTAATAAACCGGCTTATGACTTGTGACTCCTATGAACTTAGACACTCTGATACCAACTTGTCACGACCCGATTTACCCTCCGAAAGGTATCGTGACAGCACCTAGTCGTAGCCTAATTTACGAAAAATAATTGTAATAAAATAAATAAAAACCTAAATGAAGAACATACACGACATAACATAGCCGCTCGGCATGTACAATTATACTTTCCCAAGACCTGGAATGTCACACTAGTCATAAGCTCTATATCAAAAGTAGCTCTATACAACGAAGTAGTGGAAATATAAAAGATGTCTATGCCTATACTAGAGTAGAAGGGGACTCGTGGGATTCTGCGGATGCGGCAGAAATACCTCGCGGTCTCCTGGAAGCTGCTAGAGCGACTCCTAGCCACGATACTGGGTGTTGGTACTTGGATCTGCACATGGAAAACATGCGCAAGAAAGGGCATGAGTACACCACATTTGGTACCCAGAAAGTGCCAAGCCTAACCCCAGCCAAGTAGTGACGAGGTCAGGTTAAGGCTCTACTGGATTTTTATAATAAAACAGTTTAAAATTTTGAACAGGGAGATATAATAAGATAAGGCAAAACAGTAGAAACAGTATGCTGAAAGAAAATAGAAACAGGGAGCCCTCGGCTCAGTCTTGACACCTAATGTTTCCTCAAACTATTTTTAAATTTGCATATATATACCTTCAAAATCAGTTTTTATAACAGTGAGAATTTCTTTATAATTTTCCCATATTTTTATCAATTTATTTCTAATTTATCCAATACTTTTATATCCAATAATTAATCACAAATAGCATTTCAAAGTGTTTCAAAATATTTCTTAGCTTAATATATCATTTTTAATCCTATTAGGATTTAAATATTTTAGAAATTAGCCAATTTGGCATTATTTGGCTATAATTGCAATGACTTTGCAATTATAGCCTAATTATACACTTTATGCTATTTTAATTCAATAGTTAGTCATTTTATATTTTTTTTATGTTAGTTAATTACCTTAATTTCACACATTTGGACTTAATTTCATTTTATATAATTATTGGCTATTTTTACTAATTATTTATCTATTTTTTAATTGGATATTTAACAAATAGCCAATTCCTAATTAAATTTTGGCCTAAATTAACCTAACCCCAGCCCAATTAGAATAACCCAGTCCGAGCCAAGCCCAACCTCTGCCTAACCCAGCCCAGACCCCCCTTTAATCCTGGTCGTTGATCATTTTGATCAACGACTCAGATTATCCCTTACCTTAATTAACCTAGGTGACAACCCCCCCCCCCCCCCCCCACCCCCCCCCCACCTCCCTCCCCTCTCTCCCGCCCCTCCCCTCTCT
>ML277138.1:369-50355 GCA_005239495.1 Nicotiana undulata | reverse complement strand
ATATAGGTCCATATGAACCAGTTCCAACGTCCTGGTGGTACTGACCATTTTCTTACTTTTGAAAGAAGATCTTACCTGCTTCCCCCTTGCACATGCCTCACAAACTTTGTCTTCCTTGAACTTAATGTTAGGAAGTCCTACCACTAAGTCTTTAGAGACTAGTTTGTTTAGCTGATTTAGACTTGAGTGACCAAGTCTTTTGTGTCACAGGAGGGTATCACTGTCCAACACACTTAAGCAAGTGAGTTCATTTTCAGACAGTGTGGACAAGTCTATGACATAGATGTTATTCATTCTTTTTCCCTGCAAATCAATCTTGTTAGTAAGCAGGTTAATCACAAAACATTTTGTGGAAGTGAAGGCAACCAGGTTACCTCTGTCACACAGCTGTGACACACTGATCAGGCTATATTTCAAGCCATCTATCAGATACACATGTTCAATTGAACGTGTGTCATCCTTACCTACCTTACCAACCCCAATAATTTCACCTTTCTTTCCATTTCCAAAGGCGATATTTCCTCCTTTGAGACTTTCAAGTGAAAGGAACTGCTCCTTGTTCCTTGTCATATGCTTTGAGCAGCCACTATCCAAATACCAAATTTGGCTACTTCCTCTCACTTGAACCTCTGGTTCTTCATGTGATTCCTCATCAGATTCTCCAATTTCCATGAGCGCCTGATCTTCAGTCTCACCATCTTCTGATTCTTCATCTGAACTTCCCCCCAAGCAGCATCCATAGCTTTTGTTGTGGTTTTCTTGGGTTGGAACATTTCCTTCTTTCATATATCTCTTTTTTCCATTACACTTCTCACTGAGGACAGTTCTTGATAAGGTGGTCAGTCTTTCCACACTTGTAGCATCCCTCGTTGGTTGGCCTTTCTGGAGATTTTGCTTTGTGGAAGTTTCCTCTTCTAGAGAGGCCCTTCTTCCTTATGAGAAAGTTTCTGAATTCTTTGGTTATCATGGCCATCTCATCTTCCTCCAGATCTGCTCCCTCAGTGATCCTCAGTGCTAGACTCCCCTCCTTCTTTGGAGCATCCATTTTCATTGTTTGCCTTCTAAGTTCATAAGCAGTAAGGTTTCCAATTAGCTCGTCCAACCTGAGGGTTGCCATATTTTTGGATTCCTGGATAGCAGTGATCTTACTTTCCCAAGAAATTGGTAAGACCCTTGTCAGGATCTCTTCTACCTTGTCCTCTTCAAGAATGACTCTTCCAAGAGACTTAAGTTCATTTTTCAAAGTTGTGAACCTTGTGCACATCTCTTGGATTGTCTCTCCTTCTTTCATAGTGAAGTTTTCATACTGAGAGTATAGTAGAGTACCTCTTGATCTTTTTACCTGAGGTGTTCCTTCAGGGGATACTTGCAAGGTATCCCAGATTTCTTTAGCAGTGGTGCAGCTTTGGATCTTGCTATACTCGTCTGGACCTAGTCCTCACACTAGCCACGTTTTGGCCTTTGCATTCTTCTCATATTTCTTCAGATCCTCAGCAATGCAGTCAGCTCTAGTCTTTGGTACATCTACACCTTCAGCAGTCTTCTTCATGGTAGCTAGAGGACCATCAGTGACTATGTCCCAGAGTTCATAGTCTTCTCCAATCAGGTGGTCCTTCATCCTGTTCTTCCACCAGGAGTAATACTGGCCATTGAAGAGTGGTGGCCTTGCAGTTGATTGACCCTCCCAGTTTCCAGGTGGTGCACTCATTTTGATCTTTTCCAAGGTGTTAGCCTTTTCAAGGATAACCTGCTCTGATACCAATTGATGTTTTATACTTCAATACCACATAAGAGGGGGGAGGGGTGATTTGTGTGGTGTCCAATTTTTCGAGTGTTGTCTTACTAGAAGAACCTGGTTCTTCTTGGTGTTCCAATTTCTACTGTTGCAGAATAATAAATATAGTAAACTAAAAACACAGAGATTTTTATGTGGAAAACACCTGGCTTAAAAGGTGAAAACAACTACGACCTACTCCTCAGTAGGATTTTCCCAAACTCTTCACTACAACTCTTAGCCAAACAACATTTACAAAATAAACTCTTTTGTAAACCTAGGACTAACTCTAATACCTTTGTAGCAACCTAGCCTCTAGCTAATTGCGACAAGCTTCAAGTTAACTCTAACTTGAACAATGTGTACCTATTACAATTGCTTCTAATAAAGCTAAAAGATACAATATTAAATCACCTACTACAACCAACTAGACTCGAACGATAAACAGATGGAACTAGTTCTTCTAGCTGGTCAGTAGCCTTTGTGTCGCACAAGGATTCTGCTTGCAAAATAACTCTGGGAATTTTGCTTTCAATTCTTGTTTCACTCATGACTTTGTATGATTTCGAATTCAGCGGGAATGCTTCAACATTATATAGCGCCAGTAGTTGAGATGTTCTTGTTTAGTTCTAATGCAACTCTTCCTTGGTAGAGGAGTTTGTGTTTATCTCAACTTCTTCCCTTTGTTATTATCCTTTCTGAACTCGAACTCTAACCTCTTATTAATTTGCAACCTTTTCGCATTAAGAGACAACCTCTTGGTTCATGGATAATTCACAATCACGTATATCTCCTATACATAGACGGTTCGTGTGTCAATGGAACTGTTCAAGTATGTTTGAAATCTGATGGACCTGGTTCAACTGGGTAGACATTTGTCAATCTTCAAAACTATGCAGTGACTTGGGTCAACAGAAGCCAAAGTTGGTGTCATTGATATGATGCCGAAATTGCTAAGGCACGCGAGCTTGAGTTAGCTACTCGAGGTATGATGTATATGGCCCCTCTAGTTCTGGCTTCGGGTTTCGGGAACTCAAGAAGAATAAGAAGGGTGGAGATGCTGAATATCAGACTGGGGAAAACCTCGAGCCAACGGTGGAATCATCCATCTCTCCTGGGGGCGCGGACACTTCTCTTCCTCCTGGTTCTGGAGACACTTCAGTTTTGCTTTTCTTTCCTTTTCCTATTTTTTTACCTTTACCACTTTGGCACATTCTTGTAAATAAAGACATATTTTCGCTCAAATATTGCTTGAGTCTTACTTTTGTTTGAATATCAGTGCAAGTCTTTAACCCTTGTATTTGCTTAAGGATTTTGCGCGCGTTATTCTGTTCACATTTTAGTGTGTGTGATCTCGGATGCATTTTCTTTAATGCACCTTGGTTCTGAGCATTATCCCTTTTAAGTGAGGGTTTCTACAAGTATTTGCGCAAGTTTTCTTTTTGCGTCCTTTTCATATGCGGGTTCAGGTGTATTTTTCCCCGATGTCTTTTTTGATTTCGGGCATAGATTCTTCTGGGACAAACCCTTTAACGTGAGGATTGTTATAAGGGTGGTCCCTCTTATGTTTACGGTGATTGTCGTATATCCCTTTATATACCTCTCTCATGACATAGTTAGCTTCTAATGCTCCTAAGAACCGAGCCAGCGGGCCTTGGAAGGATGTTCTATATAATTGGCCTCTTTTAAAGCTATAGCACGCAGCTTTGGTGCGTAATGCTCGTGATGCTTTGGGGTCTTTGGGGCAGCTTCCCGTGTTCGAGGTAGTTGATTATTTCATTTTTCCAGTCCCAGACCAGACTAGTCGTATTTACCTCACAGCAACCATCCGCATCCAAGGCTGAGTTCATCAGTTGCACTACCGTCTTAGATTCTGATCCCTTCATTTCCGTTGACAATCCTAAGTATGCTAATGCATCCGCTTCTGTGTTGACCTCCCTCGGGATATGCGTAATTGAACATTCCCGGAATCATGTCAAAAGAGCATGTACCTTTACCACGTATTTTTGCATACGTTCTTCTTTGGTATCAAAGATCCCGTAGACTAGATTTACCACTAGCTGTGAATCAAATTTGATTTCAATAACCTCAGAATCAATTCCTCAGGCTAATTCGAGCCTTGCAATCAAAGCTTCATACTCTTCTTTCATTATTAGTTAAAGGGATCGTTCTGATGGCTTGCCTTAAGGTCTCCCTTGAAGGTGTGATTAAGAGTATTCCGAGTCCGGGCCCTTTTACGTTGGAAGCTCCATCCGTAAATAAGGTACAAACCATCGGTGTTGATTCCGACACCATTACTACCTCATTGGTTGCCAGAGGCAGTAGTCCCGGACTGAAATCGGCCACGAAGTAATCCAAGACTTGTGATTTAATTGCACTCCTCAGTTTGTATTCTATGTCAATTTCACTCATTTCAACGGATCATTTGGCCAATCTGCCCGAGAGATCAGGTTTATGGAGGATGTTCTGCAAATGGAAAATAGTCACCACAGTTATCTAGCGGCATTAGAAGTAGGGCCTCAGCTTCCAAGCGGCGACTACGGGGGCTAAGGCATGTTTTTCCAAATATGGGTAGCGAGTTTATGCTACCCCTAAAATTTTGCCAACGCAATAAATTGGAAATTGCGTACCTTCGTCCTCCCGAACTAAAACTGCACTTACCGCAACTTCTGAAACCGCGAGGTAGATTGGCAATGTTTTTCCTTATTTTGGTTTTGAAAGTAATGGAGGGCTTGATAGGTACCTCTTCAAATCCCTCAAAGCTTCCTGGCACTCCGGTATCCATTCAAAATTATTTTTCTTTTTGAGAAATGTGAAGAAACGATGACATTTTTCTGACGATCAGGAAATGTACTTGCTCAAAGATGCTAATCTTCCTATGAGTCTTTGACTTCTTTTACATTAGAAAATTGATCTGGGATATCCTCTATGGTCTTTATTTTTGTGGGTTTACCTAATTCCTCTTTGAGAGACCAGAAATCCTAGAAACTTACCAGACCTAACCCCGATCAAGTTAAGTTTCATGTTATGCTTCCTCCAAATGTCGAATGTTTCTTGCAGATTCTTAAGATGGTCACCTGCATTCAAAGACTTAACAAGCATATTGTGTAAAGTTCCATAGTCTTTCCTATTTGTTTTTCAAACATCTTATTTGCGAGTCGTTGATAAGTTGCTCCGGCATTTTCCAACCCTGAAGGGCCTTACATTGTAACAATAATACCGAAATTTGTTATATACGAAGATTTTTCCTGATCTTCCAGGTTCATATTGACTTGGTGGTACCTGGAATAAGCATCGAGGGAACTCGTCAACTCGTTCCCCGCCGTGGCATCAATCATTTAATCGATATTTGGAAATGGGAACGAGTCTTTCGGGCACGCCTTAGTAAGGTCTTTATAGTCTACACACATCCATAATTTATTGTAGGAACTAATACTACATAGCCAATTCGGATATCTTACCTCTCGGGCTGATTTTATGCAAGCAGGTTACCTCTTCTTTGACGAATTTATTCCTGGCCTCGGTAATAGGGCATTTCTTCTGCCTTACCGGAGGTACACTAGGATTCAAACTCAACTTGTGCATGACTATTTCCATTGAGATACTTGTCATATCCTCGTGCGACCATGCAAAATAATTAACATTAAATTTAATGAATTCAATAAAACCAGACATGAGCTCCAGGTGCAGTATTGTCCCCATATGGAGTTTTCTTTCTAGGAATTCCTCAAAAAATGCAACTTGCTTCAGTTCTTCCGATGTGGCCTTCGTTGCTTCCATCTCTTATGGAACTTGGAAATATCTCGGCACCTAATATTGTTCTGATGGCTCTACTTCCGGACTGACTCCTTCTAGCTCCGGATTAGGTGTCGGTTCCTATAATTTCTATGTCATGTGTTCCTTCCCTTTGCTACTAGAAACTGAGATTTCATTCATCTCTCTTATTGCTGGTTGATTTCCTCTTATTTGCTTGATTCCTTCGGGCATTGGAAACTTCAGCAATTGGTGATATGTTGAAGGTACAACCTTCATGTTTTCATTACTCTTTCAACGTTCGTGGGCAGTAAAATGTCTCTCGGGATCATCACGCTTGCAAGGTGTAATCCGGTGAGGAGTTTTGTTGCCGGAATAATGCTTCCACTGAGTTTAGCTTGCTCCAATAATCTCAATTGTATGATATTAGCCGAATTTCTTGGATCTACTAGAACACATTTAAAGAAATTATCAGTGCGTCATTGTGTGGTAACATCAATCCGTCTCTTTCCTCCTTTGTGAAAGTGATATCATTTTCCTGGAGTATTTTACTATGAGTTATTGATACTTTTATCTTCTTCGCTACCGAAAAGGTGACCCCACTAATCTTGTTCCCCCCAAAGATTATATTGATCGTTTGGCGTAGGGGTTCTTCTCATACTTTTGACGGTTCCGCGTTGTCTATGTTACGACCGTAATAGTTCTTAGCTCAGTCGCTCAAGAATTATATGAGGTGACCATTCTTCAATAGCGTTTCCAGTTCTTCCCGGAGATGTCGGCAGTCCCCTGTTCGGTGGTCTTCCATATCTTTTCCTGGAGTGATCTATTGTTTTGAACACGATCGGTCCCTCTATCAACGACGAACTTGTTTGTTGTCTGGAAGTTCCTCCCACAGCCTTCGGTCCGCACGTAGGGCAAAAATCGGCCCCTCGAAGTTCGATCTTTATCATTGACTTATACCGGTGGTGGACATCTGCCCAAGTTGTTGCTTGAAACTCAAACAGGCTCTCCTTCAGCTTCCGGGAAGCGTCTGAGCTTCTCGGGTTCAATCATTTGGTGAATGCTTCAGCTGCCTATTCATCCGGGACAACCGGGAGCAACATTCCTTCTTTCTGGAATCGGGTAACGAACTCTAGCAATAATTCAGACTCCCCTTGTGTGATACTGAATATGTCGGCCTTCCGGGCCTGTACTTTTCTGGCCCCTGCATGAGCCTTGATGAAAGAATCTGCGTGCATTTCAAAGGAATCTATGGAATGCTCGAGTAATAATGAATACTACGTTAGGTCTTCTCTCGTGAGAGTCTCTCCAAATTTCTTCAGCAACACAGATTCGATTTTGTGAGGAGCTAAATCATTTCCTTTTACCGCCGTTGTGTAGGTGGTAATGTGCTCCTGTGGGTCTGAAGTTCCATCATACTTCGGCACTTCAGTCCTTTTGAACTATCTCAAAATTAGTTTTGGTTCCGCGATCGGCTTGTATGGCAATTGAGTATACTTCTTCGAATCCGCACCTTTCAATATTGGTGGTGCGCCCATGATTTGGTCCATGCAGGCGTTTACTTCCCTAAAACAACGTAAAGTTAATTTTTGAACGGGCTATAATTACGTATTTTAGTTGCTTATTACACTCTAATTTACTGCACTTTAATTGAGTTTGAGCTTTAATCGCTAGTGTTTTGAACTAATTGTGTGTTTTATGCCTTATAGGAGTGATTCTGAGCTATGTCGATGTTATGGAATAAATTCAAGTGATTTGGAGTTTTGAAGTCTGAGTAAAAGCCCATGAAACTAAGTCGGCATCGTGTTCGGGGATCAACGAATGATAGTTAAGAACGAACGAAGAATCGAGTAGGCATATTATGCACTGTTTAGTAAAATGCACATAACTTTTCGCTCAGAACTCAAATTGAACTCCACAATCTATAATTGGAAATCTAATTCAAGGGCTACAACTTTCATGTTTACGTTTTTTCTAAATTTCAAACAGAACAGGGTGAAAAGTATGCTACAAGTGCGCAGCCGCACACTTACCGCGCATATTAGGCAGAAAGTGTGAAAAGTGAGTTGTCAATGTGTCTGGGATTCCACGTGTCCCCTTCTTGGGTGGCCGTGTGCCATGACATATTTTACATAATACAATTTCCTCAACAAAGATCCTCCTCAGCTAAGAGATCACTTTGTTTCCTTCTCTCTCAATATATATATTGCATAACACATGTTTCATTAAATGCCTGTTAATTGGTGAATATTACTTTATGATGTGTTGAACTATATACAAAAGTAATTTATTTTTTTAATTCGCAATTCCTCAACCTCTTGCGAAAGGGTCATCAGTGGAAAACTGGAGATGTTATATTATGTATATGTGGTGATATGTAAATATGATTTGTTAAACACCACAAAAATAGCAAGAAAAAAATTGGTACAACAGATCCTGTTCAAGTAAGGTCGTGATCTGCATCTTCGGCGTTCATTACAATAAACGACCTCTTCGTGCAGTATATTGTCGATGTGGTAGAAATCGTTTGAAAGATGTGTGGTTAAGCCAGGTTTGTTCGTGTAATTAATGGTCAAACTTAAAGTAAAGTAATAATATTTGCCAAGTCCAAAATAAAGAGGGGAATACTAATTTATTAAAACCAGTATCGTCAAAATGGTCAAGGATCTTCGACAAATTAATGGAGGTGTTATTGTTATTTTAAAATCTGCATTAAATTGTTTGACTCCTAAATTTATAGTAGCTTATAATTTTACCTTTTTATCCCTTAATATCTGCATTAATTCTTTGATTTATAGTTTACAATTTTGCTTTTTTATCCCTTTCTTGTTTCCATATCTATCTTAAAGACGGATGAGATATTTTTGCTTCTTTATTGATCTAGTTTTCATGTAAATATCAATAACAGAGATTCTTTTGGCCCAAAGAATATGTTGCAGAATCTTGTATTTATAATATATGGATTACCAATTCCCATCATCATAAATAGTTTGTATCCACATAAATTACATTACTCAAACTCCCATACCTTTTCAAAAGGATCTCAAATATCAATCAACTTGCCCGTTTGGACATAAAATTCTTTTTCCTTTTTTTCAATTTTTTTTTTTCGAAATCAAAGTTTGTTCATAATTTTCAATTTTCAGTTAAAAATATATTTTAGAAAATTTTAAATTTAAAAACTCCAAAATCTGTTTTTCAAAATTTACTGAAATTTATGTCCAAACACAACTCTAAATTTCAAATACCATTTTCACACCTACTTATATTTGGAAAAGAATATCTCCATAATCCCATTTCATGACATCCCAAAAATGAAAACTTTATTATTAGCCAGGTCAAGAATTCAAATATACTAGGAGTACTAGAACTTAACTAACATTATACTAAGAATATTTTTCATTTACAATACTAAATTAATAATAACAATTCAAACAAAAATAAAACAAAACATATACGCAAGGAAAAGAAAAAAAGGGAAAAGACCAAAGCTCAGTAAGTTTAATAAGAACTTTAAATTACAATACAGCATTATTTTGTTTCAATTATGTACAAACAATTTTCTAACCAAAAATTCTTTTGCAACTTAAATACTTCCCATCTAACTAAAACATTGACTTAATTCCCACATTTGTCTATCTTTTTCAAACTAGGCCAGCCCAGATCCCCTATTTTTCCAATCCAATTATGGATCATTTTGAAAGCCATCTTTTTTCTCCTTTTCCACCGCTTTTTGTGGTCTTTTTTGTAAACAATAGTTTTCAAATATAGTGACCTTTTACAAGATTGACCCACTTTCGCTGTTCCAGAAACTCCCAGAACCAACATTGATAATTACCTTCATTGTACACGTGTTTATTTTTCAACATCCTCATCTTCCTCGTTGTGCTCAAGGTAGTGCTTTTGTGGACCCCTTCCTGGGGACCACTTCTTGATTTTTTGTCTGTTTTGGTTCTCCATCAAATCATTAGCCTAATCGATCTATCCACGGCTGACCATCAAGGTGTCCGCTTCCTGAATCTAACGGCTCTGATTTCACGTCTGATCCGTGCAGCTGTACTTGATCCTGCACTCTTGCTTCTCTTTCAGATTCTTCTTCGCTGCTTCTCCTCACGCGCTTTACCCCAATTGATACTCCAAACAACCGCGGGCTTATATCTTCCTCCGCCTTGACACCGCTGCATTCCGCCGGCGTAGCGGTGGCTCCGCCGTCTACTTCCGCCGCAACTTGCCCAGTGGGAAGCAATTCGAGAGCTCTTCCTCCTGGAATTCCTGCCGGCGTCTCCGACGGATTCCCCGTATAATTTGACATCAGATTGTATACGTTATTGCATAAGCTCCTCAACCGATTTAATTCTTGGCTCAATTGTGCATTCTCTTTCCTCAACCGTTCGTTCTCTTCCAGAAGCTCCGGTGTCGTCGTACACGTGGTGGTCCTTAGCATCACCGCAGCGGCAGCCGTAGCAGCCGGCGACGAATTCGATGATAACACCTGCTCGTCACCGGAGTTCGACGGAGATACCATTCGCACTGCCGGCGCCACCGCTATCGTCACCGTTTGTGCTGCATTCACCGCAACTGTCGGTGAAACCGCAGTAACGGCAGTCCCTGCCGGAGAGATTTTCCGGCGTTGAATGTCACGAAGAAGCCCTTTTTCTCCTCTCCGGAAACAATCATTCGCGAATTCCCATCGATCAGGCACAACTTTTCTGAATCCCTAAACAATAATTTCACGAAACAAGTTAATCAATGTACACAGAATACCCGACTAAAAAATCAGACTTTTTTATTAAGAATATAAGAATCTTACGTAAGTATTAAGCTGCCGAACGAAACTAGAGAAATTATTATGCTTAAAATATTTAGGAAGCAAATCCCTAGCAAATTCAGCAGGTTTCCAAACAATAAACGTCGTTCCATCTTCATTCCAAGAGATCAACTCGTTGATGGCGGGATCATCGACGAGTTGATAAGTTTTCGTCAGAAATGGCGTCGGAAGAGATCTCTGATTCTCACCGGCGGTAGATTCGCCGGTTTGTTCAACCGGCGACGGCACCATGACATCCACTGCAACTTCTATCACAGATCCAAAACCAAAGAGGGATTGAGAGAAAGCTGTGTTTTTGTTTCTAGAACGTTCGAAGGAGGTTAATATAGAAGGAGAATAGAAAGAAGAAAATGGTTGTATAAGGAGAATATGTGTGTGTTCGAGAAGGGAATAATAATAGTAGGGGCAAAACGGAGAAAAGGTCGGGTCAAAATTTTAGGGTGTGAGGGGCAAATGTGGGTCCCAGTAACTAATTTCTAGTTAGGAAGTCGCGAGAAGGTACCTCAAGATTTTTGGAGAGGTAAAAGTTTTTTATTTTCTAGAAGGTTCTACGTTTCGTTAAGGTTCCGACATCATTTTTTAATGTTGTGTATCTTTAATTCCCACTTGTAAAATTTAGAAAGAGTACGTGTCGGAGGAGTTGTGAATTGCTTATTCTTGCGTTGGAGATAAGGATGCTTATGTTGTCATAAAGGCGAATTTTTATTAAGAGAAATTAAAATATAAAAATAAGTGCACTAAAAAATTGAAGGGTGTTTTTATATAAAATATAGACATATTTTAGATTATCAAGCTATATAGTGTAATTGTTTAGTTAAGGGTGTCGGTTGACACCTCTTTGGAGCATGTGGATCCGTCACTGCATATAGGTTTGAGAAGATTTAATACTTCCTCCAATTTACTTTAAGTGGGTTTATTACTTTTTTGTGATCCATAATATTTTTTTTTTTAAGATATCAAGAAGGAATTAACTTCTTCTTTCCAAAGTTGTCATAGGAGTAAAAAGCGCAGGAGTAGTCTGTTATATTTCCAACGAGCAAATTAAGGTCAATATGATCAATTTTATTGTTAATTAGTGTTACGCGGCGTCTTCCTGGTATCAGAGGAGTATCTAGCTATTGGGATATGGGTTCACGTGAATGCATACTCCACTCCATAAATCGTGTATAATAATATTGTATTTTTAAAAAAAAAACTTAAATATATGTGTGTGCACCCATGCTCAATGTAACGACCCGGTCGATCATTACGTGAACATGCATTAATTTCACTATTTCTGCCTTGTCGTAGCTTGGTTAGACTGTTCATGATGTATTAGAGTTGGTTAGTTCGGGTTCGGAGTGGTTATAGAAGAAATTGAGACACTTAGTCTCTAAAAGTAGTCTTAGAGTTGGAAAAGTCAACCGGGAGTTGACTTGTTGGTAAACGACCTCGGAATGCAGATTTTATGGTTCGGATAGCTTCGTTAGGTGATTTGGGACTTAGGAGTGTGTTCAGAATATTTTTGTGATGTCCGGTGTAGAATTAGGCTTGAATTGGCTGAAGTTAGTTTTGGCGATTTTCGGTCGGTAGTAGAAATTCGAACAGATTCGTAATGTCATTTTGGATATGTCTGCAAAATTTCAGGTCAATCGGAGTTGTTTTGGGTAGTTTCGGCGTCGTTGGTGAAATTTAGAAAGTTGGAAGTTCATAGGCTTGAATTCGATGGGTTTTTGGGGTTTTGATGTTGTTTTTTATGTTTCGAAGGCTCGACTAGGTTTGAATGACCATACATGATGTGTTGGTATGTTTGGTTGGGGTCTCGGGGGACTCGGGATGGTTTTGGGTGGTTAACGGGGAGTTTGGAATGATTTGGCTGTTGCTGAAGTTACTGGTGCTGGTGTTTTCGCACCTGCGGAATGGGAGCCTCATGTGCGGGCCCGCAGGAGCGGATGAGGCTCCGCAGGTGCGAAAGTTTGGTTGGGTGAAGAGATTTCCGCAGGTGCGAGGTAATTGCCGCACCTGTGAAGCTGCAAGTGCGGGAGATGGAGCGCAGGTGCGGAAGTTGAGGATTCTTGTGGTGTAAATTTTATTGAATTCCGAGGCGTGGTCCCGGGGGTCGTGTTTGACCAACTTCGAGATTTTTGAGTATTTTTGATTAATTTTGATTGGGATTAATTCCTTAGCATATTATAATGATATACATCTGATTGTTGGTAGATTTGGAGCACTCGGAGGCCGAATTTAGAGGTAAGGGCACTGCGGAGTAGTATTTTAGCCAGTTTTGAGGTAAGTAACGCTTCCAAACTTGGAACTGAGGGTTCGAAACCCCAAGTTATATGTTATTTGATGTTAATTAAGGTGACGCACCTGCCAAGTGACGGGCATGCGGACGTACACCCAATATTTGTGGCATGGCACTGCCTAATGGTCAATTCAGGCTGAGACTTGTACTGTGGAGGTTGTATTTACTTGGAACGTATTAGAAATCATGCTAAGTATGAACATTAAGGCTTCACGCCGATATGTTCAGACCGGAATGGTCGACTGTTGCTGTCTCTATCTGCGATTATTTATTTTCATGTACTCAGTCTTGTTATAGTATATATTCCATGCCTCAGTCTCAGAGGTTGCTAGTTTATTTATGTATTATCATTGTTTTCGGTTGATTGTTATATTTGAAAGCATTGTGAGTGAGACTGGAAAGTATTGACCGAGTGAGGCCGAGAGCCTGGTATTGAGACAGTTAAGAGATTTGACTGCACACCGCAGCGATCCTTGAATCATGCCTTTGTTGGCTTGATATAGCGCTTGGGCTTATAGGAGCCCCTCCGGAGTCTTTACACCCCCAGTGAGCGCACAGATATTGAGGGATGAATTTTTCCTGGGCATGGATCTTGCCCGAAGCTATTTGATATATATTGAGGGATGGATCGTCCCTGGACATGGATCTTGTCCAAGTGATATGTTTCGGAGATGGATATTCTCCGCGGGACTGGACTGGCCTTTTTCCTCAGTGCTCGGTGACTACGTCACTTGGGTTTATACTTAATCCGGGATGGACCTTCCATGGCCTGAAGGCCAATTAAAGAGATTGAGTGGACTTCCTTGTGAGAGTAGGGATAATGGGTACATATCTGATTCCTTATGATCATATGTTGTTATATAGAGTTTAAAAGCATAATTTGGTGCATTTTTCTGCCATATTACTGTCATGTTCAAGATATATGTTGTTGTTCATAAACATCGGCGGTTTAGTCTGTCACTACCTCTCAACCCATAATTTGGTTTCATTACTACTGAGTTGGTGTACTCATGTTAGCCCCTGCACCTTGTGTGCAGATCCAGGTACACCGGGGCTTGGCTCTGGTCATTGAGTAGCGACAGTCTCCATCAGAGTTGTCGAGGTAGAAGCTGGCGTCCGTGATCTCGTCATCTCTTTCCTATTCTACCTGTTGTTATTTACTTTTCAGACTATGTTGGTCATTCCTCTTTTAGTCAAATTATGTATTAGCAGCTCACGACTGTGTGACACTGGATCCGGAAATTGTAGGATTTGGAATTATGGTTTCACAAATTATTTTTAAATTTAGATCGATCATTATTACTATCGACTTTAGACTTGTTAAAAATGGTATTTTCTCAAATAATCGGGTCTAGATTAACTATAAATAGGTGGTTGGCCTGGTTTCACGACAGGCGCCATCACGATTCCAAAATTGGGTCGTGACACTCAAAGACTCCTATCGTGCAATAATTATTCGGTGCACCTCTACGAGCAAAATTGGCGGTTCAAATCCTATTTTGACGGTCTTGTATTCGGCACCGAGTATAAATAATACGTAAAAATCACTACAATTTTAAAAAGAATATAATTTTGAACATATAATTTCTAAACTCTAAAGTGTAGTGGGTTCATGGTAAGGAACTATTAAACATCAAATGTAAATTTCAGATTCACCATTTCATAATAGTGCACCCATCCTCTTGAAATCCTGGATCCGCCTCGCCTGAGATTTCTTGGAAGGGCGACATAAGGCTAATGAATCAATATTTGTGCAGTTACTATCCGCCAACCAGGGTATCCACCATACGCTAGAAGAGATTGTCAGTGCCGTGCAAAAAAACTAATATCAAGAGCAATTGAGAGAATTGAGAAAGAAAGAAAGCTGGATTGTATTAATAAAAGCTATTACAGAAAAACAACACGGTGTCAACGGAGAAAAATATCATTACAGAGAATTATTTGCTTGTTAGAAAATTTGATTTCTTAATACGTGTGAAAGCCACAAAATTACTTAGAGTGAACAGAAAGTAGTATGTTTAAATCAAATTCATACGAAATAGAAATAAACTTAAACGGTCTATCTCAAAACTTACTTTTTTAGTTCGAATCTCCTAACGTCTTAATTTTAAATTCGCTACTATATTTAAGATAAATTGATACAACTTACTATTCTAGAAAAATCCTATTATGAAAATGTGAAAATTTCAACCCTATCCTGCTCTACCCCATTTTACACCCCTACGTGAAATGATGGGATAATATTACTTCTTTTCTTTTTTGGTAATTGAAGAATTCGCTATTCCAACTTGATAGATAATTCAATTCCAATATTTTCATACTGCGGTTTAAGCGATGATGGGGTATTAGATTGCCTTTTGCTTTTTTCCTATAATACTCCATGAATAAATAAGAAAATTGAGATCCCTCGTCTAGCTTTAGTGTACGTGTGTTGCATGTGTGGTTAGCGTCAATTAATAAAATATTTGTATATGAAGAACATGTAAATCAAACTATCAAATGCTAATTTTAAAATGTCTATATTAAGTTAATATTTTAAAATAAGCAACTTTGTATAGAGAAAAGTATATGGAGTTGTCATTTATTTGAACGAATACCAGAAAGAAAATTAATTAATGGCAACTAACTTAGAATTATTTTGTCTTCTAATTTTTCATTCTTATTATTTTTAACGTTTGTATTTTTAACAGTTTGACTCTTACTACTATATTATAATCTATTTTATTATAATTTTCGAAAAGAATGACTTGGATTTTTCGCAAATTAGTTAAATCAAAAACTTTTTTTGGTTAATTAGGATTGTTCTTAACGTTAAAGAGATTTTTTTTATTGTTGATTCAAATCTTAATAATAGCTCATCCCAAGTTTTAAATATTTGACTTTAAGTATAATATTTATCCAATAAGAATTTTACGTTTATTATAATAAAATATCGTTGGTACGCGCATCGCGCATGTCCTATCTCAATGAGTGTATAAAAGTATAAGCTCCTGAAAATATTCATTAATATTGACATTGTACGCATAACTAACTTAATTAAGAAAAAAACATCTCATAGAAATCCTCAATCATCAGTTAATAATTCAACTTAAAATTTATGCCATTTTTTTAATAAATAAAGTTAGCATGCTTCCTTTTCAGTTTCAGTAGCACACATAGTCATTAAAAACATAAATAGTGGATAGAACTTCACAAATATAGCAAACAACCAATAATCCATGAATTTCATATGAACACAAAATCAAGTGCCCTAACAATGAGAAAGACATTTAAAGAGAATACTTAAGTGAGCTAGTAAAATACACCGGAGAATGACTCATAATTATATTTGAAAGAATATTTGAAAATAATTAGTTTTATGTCACGACCCGAATTTCTCACCATTGGGACCTGTCACGACCCGAATCCTAACCCAGGTCGCGATGGCGCACAACACCGTTGTTAGGCAAGCCAACATTTATCTACTAGTGAGTTTCATTTATTTTTCCAAAACATTTCCCAACATTTGATTAGAGTGAATTTAAGACATTCGGTAATAACGTATAACTCAAGAAATTTAAGCTGAATAACCAAAAGAAGTCATAATTTAATAAATATATCCTAAAAGAATAGTCTACTAATGTGTGTGCCAGGAACTAGTGTCACAAGACTACAAGCATCTAGTAGAGTAAACCAAAAGAAATGAAAGTCTATGCTACTGTCTGGGAAAAATATAGACAGAAATAACAAAAAAGAAGGCTCCATAGTGCTGCTGAAGGTCGTCAAGAGAAGCAGCTCACCGAGAAGTCTAGGCCAAGTATAAGTCAGGGACGAGCTCCGGACTGATACCCAAATGCACCTGCCTCAGAACCTGTACAATTAAGTATAGAGCGTAGCATGAGTATATAAAACAATATGTACCCAGTACGTATCCCGCCCAATCTTGAAGAAGTAGTGACGAGAGGTCGACGTGACACTTACTAGGGCCAAATAATATCTTCTAAGTATAAGGTTAGGCAGGAATAACAATTATAAATAAGCGATAAAGACAGAAGCATCAAATTTCCTTACAATTACCTTTATGTGTCAAGTCCCCTATCGTACATGTTACTAATTTCATTTTTTTCAGGATATTCAATAGATAAATAGCCACAAAACACCAAACAGTTAACAAACACATAACAAGCTGTGAACATACGGCCGATACGACGCAATAATAAATGTGCACTGCCGAAGGGTCGAACGGCTCGAACCATAGATGCATCTATTACACCACTCACAAATCGAACATGCAATGCGGTTGACATAATAGTAGGGATACCCCGCTCGCGAATCATACATGCGACGCGGGTTCCTGTATATATACACATAATTAACAGAAAAATCAGGAATTTAGTAGAGAATATTCTTACAAAGAAGGACCAATAATCTAAATTTTGAAATGTCACCTTCTAGATGTTCACTTAGTAATTCAATGACATTCGGCAACCTAAACTATCATTAAGATTATAAAAACGACACATAAAGCATGCTTGTGAATCCCAAACTACCCGACAATATATAATAGTAGCTACGCACGGACTCTCGTCACTTCGTGCGTGCGTAGCCCCCACAAATAATAGCATATAATTCGTTATATTCACCTACGGGGACAATTCCCTCTTACAAGGTTAGAAAGGAGACTTACCTCGTGTCAAGACTACTTTTCCGGATCAAGAACGTGCCCGAAACTCCCAATTCGTCGCCCAAGGACTCGAAACTAGCCAAACACCACATAAATAAATCAATCTATGCTCAAAAGTCCCCAATTCCCCTATTTAAATGATTATTTCAACCTAATTTACAAAATCCCAAAACACCCCCGGGCCCACATGCTCGGATTCCGGAATTTTTCAAGGGAAACAATTACCCATAACCTAAGGATCAATATTATGTAGTTTTTGCATGATTTCATAACAAATTCCTTGGTAATTTTCTCATTTTATCAACAACCTAGGTTTTACTCTAAACCCATGATTTCTACTAATTTTGTGTGTTAATCTACCCAAATATTCAAGTATTAAACTCACTTTATGGTAGGAGTTACTTACCATACAATTGCTAGGTCGAATATCTCCTTTGCAAGCTCTCCAAATCGTCCAAGATGAAGAAAAATGGGTTGAAAATGACTAAGTCCCGTATTAAAACTACCTCAATACCTTCAGGGTTTTCGCACCTGCGGCTCGAGGACCACACATGCGGTCCTGCATCTGCGAGAAAAATCTCGCACCTACGGAAAATGGGAAGGGGGCCAGGCTTCGTACCTGTGGAACGGAGTCCGCGCCTGCGGCTCCGCTTCTGCGGAAATGGTCCTGCACTTGCGGAACTGGGCAACTCCCTCTGAGGTCGCACCTGCGAGGCTGGGAACGCAGAAGCGGTCTCGCACCTGCGGCTAGTCCTCCGCAGGTGCGGTCACACCAGATCTGGTGCACCAGCAGTTTTCTAAGGCTGGTTTTTGCCTCGCGCGATGTCCGAATGGCATACGAGCCCACCCGAGACCCCGTCCAAATATACCAACAAGTCCTAAATCATAATACGGACTCGCTCGAGCCTTCGGAACGTCCAAAACAACGCTAAATCTAAAAGTCATATCCCAAAACCTATTGGATTCAACTTAAGAACTTTAAGTTCTTGAATTCGCTTTCAATATGCCGAACCTACCTATATAACTTGGAATGACAACAAATTTTGCGAGCAAGTCATAAATGACATAGCAGAACTATTCTCGGTCTCAAAATTCCATTCGGACCTCGATAACACAAAATCACGTTCTAAACCTCCATTTTTGAACTTGAGGAATCATATTTCACTATTTGGCGCCGAAACGCTCCCGGGTCATCCAAAACCCTTTCCGAACATACGCCCAAGTTCAAAATCATCATACGAACCTACCGGAACCTTCAAATCTCGATTCCGAGATCGTTTACTAAAAAGGTTGACCGAAGCCAAACTTGGCCTTTAAGGCCAACCTTAAGGAACTAAGTGTTCCTATACTACTCCAAACTCTCCCAAACCTCGAACCAACCATCACCGCAAGTTATAAATCAGTAAAATCAACTACGGGAAGTCTCATTTAGGGGCACGGGGTCCTAGAACACAAAACGACCGGTCAGGTCATTACATTCTCCACCTCTTAAACAAACGTTCGTCCTCGAACGAGTCTAGAATCATACATGGCGTGCTGAATAAGTATGGGTATATGCTCCGCATGTCCTCCTCGGACTCCCAAGTCGCCTCCTCGACTGGTTGGCCCCTCCACTGGAACTTTACGGCGGAAACCCTCTTAGACGTCAACTGGCGATCCTGCATGTCAATAATAGTAATTGGATCCTCCTCGTAACCCAATCTCTCATCTAGCTGAATGGTGCTGAAATCTACCACGTGAGAGAATTCGGCGTGGTATCTCCGGAGCATGGACACATGAAAGACCGGATGAACTCCTGATAAACTGGGAGGTAAGGCAAGCTCGTAAGCAACCTCCCCAACTCGCCTCAACACTTCAAATGGGCCTATAAACCTTGGGCTCAACTTGCCCTTCTTCCTAAACCTCATAATGCCCTTCATCAGCGAGACCTTCAACAGAACTTTCTCTCATCCATAAATGATATATCACGCGCCTTCTGATCCGCGTAACTCTTCTGTCTGGACTGTGCTGTGCGAAGCCTTTCCTGAATCAACTTTACTCTCTCCAAAGCATCCATCACCAGATCGGTGCCATATAACTTAGCCTCTCCAGGCTCAAACCACCCGATGAGAGAACGACATCGCCGACCATACAAGGCCTCAAATGGAGCCATATCAGTACTGGACTGATAACTGTTATTATAAGCAAACTCGGCCAAAGGCAAGAACTGGTCCCACTGCCCTCCAAAGTCAATCACACATGCTCTGAGCATGTACTCCAATATCTGAAATGTCCGCTCCGACTGCCAGTCGGTCTGAGGGTGGTATGTTGTACTGAGCTCTACCCGGGTGCCTAACTCACTCTGTACTGCTCTCCAGAAATGCGAGGTGAACTGAGGACCTTGATATGATATAATGGACACAGGAACACATCGAATGTAGATCTGGGCCAACCTCTCTGAAGTATAAGTAGTGGCTACTGGAATGAAATGCGCCGACTTGGTCAACTTGTCCACAATAACCCAAACCGCATCAACCTTTCGCAAAGTCCGAGGCAACCCAACTACGAAGTCCATAGTGATGCGCTACCATTTCCACTCAGGTATAAACATTTGTTGGAGTAGGCCTCCTGGACTCTGATGCTCATACTTAACCTGCTAGAAATTTAGACATCTAGCCACATACTCCACTATGTCCCTCTTCATTCGCCTCCACCAGTAATGCTGCCTCAAGTCACGATACATCTTCGTAGCACCAGGATGAATAGAATACCGTGAACTGTGAGCCTCCTCTAGAATCCTCTCCCTTAGGCCATCAACATTAGGGACACATAAGCGACCCTGAAGTCTCAGAACACCATCCTCACCAATAGAAACCTCCTTGGCACCCCCCTGCAACACTGTCTCCCGGAGGGCTACCATGTGCAGATCATCATACTGCCGAGCCTTGATCTCCCCCAATAACGAAGACTGAGCCACCACACGTGCAAGAACTCGACTGGGCTCTGAAAGGTCCAACCTTACCAGGCGATTAGCCAAGGAATGGATGTCCAAATCTAGTGGTCTCTCCTCTGCTGAAATGAAAGCCAAGCTACCCATGCTCTCCGTCTTTCTGCTTAAGGAATCTGCAACAACATTCGCCTCGCCCAGATGATAAAAAATGGTAATGTCATAATCCTTCAACAACTCAAGCCACCTACGCTGCCTCAAATTAAGATCCCTCTGCTTGAATAAATGCTGCAAACTGCGGTGGTCTGTATAAACCTCACAAGGTACCCCATACAAGTAGTGCCTCCAAATCTTAAGAGCATGAACAATCGCCGCTAACTCAAAATCATGCACAGGGTAATTATTCTCATAAACCTTCAGCTGCCGTGAAGCATACGCAATAAATTGCCCCTCCTGCATAAACACACATCCCAAACCAATGCGTGAAGCGTCGCAATAAACTGTATACATCCCAGAATCGGAAGGCAACACTAGAACTGGTGCCGAGGTCAATGTTGTCTTAAGCTTCTAGAAGCTCACCTCACACTCGTCGGACCATCAGAATGGGGCACTCTTCTGGGTCAATCTAGTCAGAGGAGCTTCAATGGATGAAAAACCCTCCACAAATCGGCGATAATAACCTGTCAGACCCAAGAAGATCCTGATCTCTATAGCTGATGTAGGGCTTGGCCAACTCTAAACTGCCTAAATCTTCTTAGGATCCACTTTGATACCCTCTCCAGATACTACATGTCCCAAGAATGCCACGGAATCTAACCATAACTCACACTTAGAGAACTTAGCGTACATCTTTTGTTTCCGTAAGGTCTGGAGCACAACTCTCAAATTCTGCTCGTTCTCCCCCAGGCTACGTGAGTAAATCAGAATGTCATCAATAAAGACAATGACACAAGAATCAATATAAGTCCTGGACACTCTATTCGTCAAGTCCATACATGTTGCGGGGGCATTAGTCAAGACAAAGGACATCACCAGGAATTCATAATGACCATATCTCGTACGAAAGGCAGTCTTCGAAACATCCAAGTCCCGAATCCTCAGCTGATGGTACCCCGATCTCAAATCAATCTTAGAAAACACCCGAGCACCCTGCAACTGGTCAAACAAATCATCGATACGCGGAAACAGGTACTTGTTCTTGTTGGTGACTTTGTTAAACTGGCAGTAGTTAATACACATCCGCATAGTCCTATCCTTCTTCTTCACAAATAACGATGGAGCACCCCAAGGCGATACACTCGGTCTGATAAACCCCTTAGCTAGCAACTCCTCAAGTTGTTATTTCAATTCCTTCAATTCCTTCGGAGCCATACGGTATGGAGGAATAGATATAGGGTGGGCGCCTGGAGCTAAGTCAATGCAAAAATCAATGTCACGATCTGGTGTCATGCTTGGAAGGTCTGAAGGGAATACATCAGCAAACTTTCAAACTACCGGCACTGAATCAATCGCCGGAGACTCGGCGGTGGTGTCCCGCACATAAGCAAGATAAGCCAAACAACCCTTCTCGACCATACGTCGAGCCTTCAGGAAAGAAACAACCCGACTAGCTACACTAACTGAGGAACTTCTCCATTCCAATCTCGGCAACTCAGGCCTGGCTAGAGTAACAGTCTTGGCATGGCAATCTAGGATGGCATGATAAGGAGATAGCCAATCCATGCCCAGGATGACCCCAAAATCAATCATATCAAGTAATAGGAGGTTCACTCTGGTCTCGAACCCACATAATGTAACCGCACAGGACCGATAAATCCGGTCCACAACCACAGAATCGCCTACCAGAGTGGACACATAAACAGGAGTACCCAAGGACTCATGAGGAATATCTAGGAAATGAGCAAACAAGGCTGATACATATGAATAAGTGGATCCTGGATCAAATAATATTGATGTCTCTCTATCGCATACTGAAATAATACCTGTGATCACGGCGTCTGAGGCCATTGCATCTGGCCGGGAAGGCATAGAATCTAGCTGGAGCGTCGGATGATTGGCCTCCACCTGAATGGACAGGGGCTGACCGGGCTCCCCCTGCCTGGCCTCCACCTCTAGGACGACCCCTACCAGCCTGTCCTCCACCTTTGGGTGGCCGGACCGCTGGTGCTGAAACCATAGGCTGATGACTTTGTTGCACTGCCTTGCCCCGAAGCCTGGGGCAAGTCCTCTTTATATGGCCTGGATCCCCGCACTTATAAAAACCTCTCGGCACCATAGCATGTTGCCGGAAAGGACCCTGAATAGTTGGAGGACGGTATGAACTCTCTGGCATGGCACTAAAATAAGGGCTGGAAGACCCCTGATGACCAGAATACCTGCTGGAGGAATCTTGAATAGCTGGTGGGCAATAAGAACTCTCCGGCATAGCGCTGAAATAAGTCCTCGTCGGAGCACCTTGAGAAGGTGGTGAGGGTGCTGAATACGAGGGCCTATTAGGTTGGACCCTACCAAACTGACCTCTGCCCCTGGATGGAGCACCTCTGAAATCCCCAGAAAACTGAGCTCTCTTATCTTACTGCCCCTGCTCTCTGCCCCTCGACCGGTAACCCTCAATCCTACGAGCAATCTCTACCACTAGCTGATAAGGAGTCCCCATCTCCACCTTTCGGGCCATGTTGGCCCTAATACCTGAGTGCAACCCAGCTACAAATCTCCGCACTCTCTCTATGTCAGTAGGAAGTATCATAAGTGCATGACGAGACAACTCAAAAAACCTAGCCTCGTAGTCGATCACTGACATCTAACCCTGCTCCAGCTGCTCAAACTGATACCGCAACTCTTCCCTCTCAGAGGTTGGAATATACCTCTCCAAGAATAGCTGAGTGAAATGCTCCCAAGTGATGGGGGGAGAATCTACCGGTCTGCCAAGAATGTAGGACTGCCACCATTTACGGGCCCTGCCCTCTAGCTGGAAAGTAGTGAAGTCAACTCCATGGAACTCCAGTATCCTCATGTTGTGCAGTCTATCCCTGCACCTATCAATAAAGTCCTGGGCATCCTCATGACGCTCACCTATGAAGACAGGAGGGTGCAATCTGGTCCATCTATCTAACAACTTCTGCGGATCGCCGTCCACAGCTAGTTTGGGCTCAGGTGCTGCTGCTACTGGATGGACCCCACCCACGGGCAGTGTACCCAGGGTATGATAAACTGCTGCTACATGTCTTGCAGACTGGGCAGTAGGGGTCTGTGCTCCCCCCCTCCCCGCCTGAGATGTGGCCAGGTCCGCTGGAAATAAACCAGCCTGAGTCATGGTGTCCATGAACCGTATCATACGGGCCATGACCTCCTGAAATCCCGGTGCCATCATGAAGTCCAACGGGGCAGGATTTGCTGCTTGGCGCCTCACCCTGCTCCTCAGTGATGGGATCCTCTGCTGGATCCGCTGCCGGTGCAACTAGGGAAGCTCTGGGACGCCCTCGTCCCCTACCTCGGGCCGGTTCCCTCCCCCGACCTCTTCCACGACCTCTGACGACGGGAGTAGCGGTCCCTGCCGGGTCTAGAACGCCGGTTGTGCGCGTCCTCACCATCTGTGAGAGAATAGAATAGTGAGATTTAGTATACCATCAATCTGCACGATAGAATATGAATAAAGAGATATTTTCTAACACCATATAGCCTCCCGAAGACAAATACAGACGTCTCTGTACCGGTCCACACTACTCTATTGGGTTTGCCCGTAACTTGTGAGACCTACGTGGACCTAGAGCTCTGATACCATGTTGTCACGACCCGAATCCTAACCCAGGTCGCGATGGTGCCTAACACCATTGTCAGACAAGCCAACATTAATCTACTAGTGAGTTTAATTTATTTTTCCAAAACATTTCCCAACATTTACTTAGAGTGAATTTAAGACATTCGGTAATAGCGTATAAATCAAGAAAGTTTTAAGTTGAATAACCAAAAAGAGTCATAATTTAATAAATACATCCCAAAGAATAGTCTACTAATGTGTGTTCTAGGAACTAGTATCACAAGACTACAAGCATCTAGTAGAGTGAACCAAAAGAAATGAAAGTCTATGCTACTGTCTGGGAAAAATATAGACAGAAATAACAAAAGGGAAGGCTCCATAGTGCTGCTGAAGGTCGTCAAGAGAAGCAGCTCACCGAGAAGTCTAGGCCAAGTATAAGTCAGGGACGAGCTCCGGACTGATACCCAGATGCACCCGCCTCAGAACCTGTACAATTAAGTACAGAGCGTAGCATGAATACATAAACAATATGTACCCAGTAAGTATCCCTCCTAATATCGAAGAAGTAGTGACGAGAGGTCGACGTGACACTTACTAGGGCCAAATAATATCTTCTAAGTATAAGGCTAGGCAGGAATAGCAATTATAAATAAGCGATAAAGACAAGAGCATCAAATTTCCTTACAATTACCTTTATGTGTCAAGTCCTCTATCGTACAGATTCTAATTTCATTGTTTTCAGGATATTCAAAAGATAAATAGCCACAAAAACACCAAATAGTTAACAAACACATAACAAGTCGTTAACGTACGACCGATACGATGCAATAATAAATGTGCACTGCCGAAGGGTCGAACGGCTCGAACCATAGATGCATCTATTACACCGCTCACGAATCGAACATGCGACGCGATTGCCATAATAGTAGGGCTACCCCACTCGCGAATCATACATGCGACGCGGGTTCCCGTATATATACACATAATTAACAGAAAAATCAGGAATTTAGTAGAGAATATTCTTACAAAGAAGGACCAATAATCTAAATTTCGAAATGTCACCTTCTAGATGTTCACTTAGTAATTCAATGACATTCGGCAACCTAAACTATCATTAAGATTATGAATCCCAAACTGACCGACAATATATAATAGTAGCTACGCACGGACTCTCGTCACTTCATGCATGCATAGACCCCACAAATAATAGCATATAATTCATTATATTCACCTACGGGGACAATTCCCTCTTACAAGGTTAGAAAGAAGACTTACCTCGTGTCAAGCCTACTTTTCCGGATCTAGAACACGCCCGAAACTCCCAATTCGTCGTCCAAGGACTTGAAACTAGCCAAACACCACATAAATAAATCAATTTATGCTCAAAAGTCCCCAATTCCCCTATTTAAATGATTATTTCAACCTAATTTACAAAATCCCAAAATACACCCCCGGGCCCACATGCTCGGATTCCGGAAATTTTCAAGGGAAACAATTACCCATAACCTAAGGATCAATATTATGTAGTTTTTGCATGATTTCATAACAAATTCCTTGGTAATTTTCTCATTTTATCAACAACCTAGGTTTTACTCTAAACCCATGATTTCTACTAATTTTGTGTGTTAATCTACCCAAGAATTCAAGTATTAAACTCACTTTATGGTAGGAGTTACTTACCTTACAATTTCTAGGTCGAATCTCTCCTTTGCAAGCTCTCCAAATCGTCCAAGATGAAAAAATGGGTTGAAATTGACTTAGTCCCGTATTAAAACTACCTCACTACCTTCAGGGTTTTCGCACCTGCGGCTCGAGGACCGCACATGCGGTCCCGCATCTGCGAGAAATATCTCGCACCTGCTTCTGCGGAAATGGGTCCGCACCGCGGAACTAGGCAACTCCCTCTGAGGCCGCACCTGCGGCTAGTCCTCCGCAGGTACGGTCGCACCAGATCTGGTGCACCAGCAGTTTTCTAAGGCTGGTTTTTGCCTCGTGCGATGTCCGAATGGCATTCGGGCCCACCCGAGACCCCGTCCAAATATACCAAAAAGTCCTAAATCATAATACAGACTCGCTCGAGCCTTGGGAACGTCCGAAACAGCGCTAAATCTATAAATCGTACCCCAAAACCTATTGGATTCAACTTAAGAACTTTAAGTTCTTGAATTCGCTTTCAATATGCCGAACCTAGCTATACAACTCGGAATGACACCAAATTTCGCGAGCAAGTCATAAATTACATAACAGAACTATTCACGGTCTCAGAATTCCATTCAGACCTCGATAACACAAAACGTTCTAAACCTCCATTTTTGAACTTAAGGAATCATATTTCACTATTTGGCGCCGAAACACTCCCGGGTCATCCAATACTCATTCCGAACATACGCCCAAGTCCGAAATCATCATACGAATGTACCAGAACCTTCAAATCTCGATTCCAATGTCGTTTACTAAAAATGTTGACCGAAGTCAAACTTGGCCTTTAAGGCCAACCTTAAGGAACTAAGTGTTCCTAATTTCTTATACCACTCCAAACTCTCCCATACCTCGAACCAACCATCCCCGCAAGTTATAAATCAGTAAAAGCAACTACGAGAAGTCTCATTTAGGGGCACGGGGTCCTAGAACACAAAACGACCGGTTGGATCGTTACAGGAACGTGATGGCATCTAACATTGAACCCGCTAGGCAAGCCAACGTTACCGGTTATTTTATCTTGTTCTATTATTATTTACAGTTGACCAGATACAATAATAATATCAACGAAAAGTAAAAATGTGGAATAACATTCAACGGTCTGATTAAATACTAATATAAAATCCAAAACCCAAGTACTCCCAGAACAAGTGTCACAATTTCACGGACTGTCTACGAATACTACAAATAGGGGTCTGAACAAAATAAATATACATATGTCTCAGAAATAAGTAAGAACAGAACAGAAATAATGATAAGAAGGGACGCCAAGGCCTGCGGACGCCTGCAGGACTACCTCGGGGTCTCCACTAGACTAAAGGCAGCAAACTCGATCTAGGGTTCGAAGGGTCCAGTACCGGGATCTGCACAAAATTGGAGACTGTAGCATCAGTACAACAAATCCCATGTACTGACTAAGTGTCGAGCCTAACCTCGGCGAAGTAGTGACGATGCTAGGGCACAACAACTATATAAACCTATGAAGTTTAATCATATACGAGAAAGACTAATAACAAAAGGAATTAAACAAATTAATATGGGAGAAAGGGAACATGCTGAGGGGAGTAAATATCACGTTACAACAATAACGAGATAAAGCAACAAAGTAAATAACAAACTTAAAACAATAGAGATATAACACAGAAACAATGCACAGCATCACCCTTCGTGCTTTTACTCTCGTTCTCACCAGAAAATCAAAAGAAACGGCACGTCATCACCCTTCGTGCTTTTACTCTCTCATAATCATGGCACGACATCACCTTTCGTGCTTTTAATTTCATAATATGGCACGACATCACCCTTCATGCATTAACTCTCACAATATTGGCACGACATCACTTTTCGTGCTTTTACACTCACTCACAGTATCATGCACGACATCACCCTTCGTGCTTTTACACTCTTTCTCACCCAAACAATTGAAATGACAGCAATCCGACAAGGAAACCAACAATAAAAACAGTAATAAAACCATAACGTCCCGACAAGGGAGCCAACAGTAGAATTAATATCATCCCGGCAATAGAAACAACTATAACCAATCTCACCTAGTTACTTGACTTCACGTAATAATTCTCAACTTGAACCAATACTCAACAATAGGCAACACCAAGGAAATACCATCAACAAGGATACTTATCAAATTAAACTCAAGTAGTGCTCAATGGAAAATCTCATAATTCACATTATACGACTCACGTGCATGCTTGGCACCAAGGTATAGATACTCATCACCACACCTATACGTTGCACATTACACTAACACGTAGCAAATAAGACACAATACCTATTCCCTCAAGCTAAGATTAAACAAAACCCTTACCTCAGATTCCACGACCAAACTCAAGCCTCAATTGTCGTTTTTCCCATAGAATTCGCCTCCAATTCAAATGTATCTAGACATAATTAACTTATCAATATCAATAAATGCTAAATAATTCAACCCCAATGCTTAATTATAGGTTTTCTATCATTCTTCCCAAAAAGTCAAAAATCAACCCCGGCCCACTTGGTCAAAACACGAGGTTCTGACCAAAATTCGATCACCCATTCACCCACGAGCCCGAATATGTAATTAGTTTCGAAATCCGACCCCAAATTGAGGTCTAAATTCGCAAATTTGTAAAATCCCTAATTTATACCCTTAAAGAACAAGATTTAGGCCTAGAAATCTAATGGGTGTTGATGGAAAGTGAAGAAAACGAGTTTAAGAACACAAACCTATGACTTGGTGGTGAAATCCCTCTTCAAAAATCGCCCCTAAGCTTCCTTGCTTTTGAAAATATGAAGGTATGGTCTAATTCCCGTTTTTCTACTGTTTTAAGTGCTGGGCGACAATGTTCATCGTGTTCGCGTGAACCCTGCCGCGTTCGCGAAGCACTGCCTCAGGAGGACTTACACGTTCGTGGGTAAGGCTACGCGTTCGCGAAGGCTTAGCCAGCCCTGCGTTCGCGTTCGCGTTCGCATAGGCTTACCCATTTTCCCTTACCAGCCTCCCCTCCTAAACTATGCGTTCACGTATAGCTGGACGCGTTCGCGTAGAGCAGCCCCCCAGTGCTCCGCATTCGCATCCAATCCTATGCGTTCACGATGAACAACCCAGGCCCCTTCCCCGTTTCCTCTTCGCGTTCGTGTGGGTTACCACGCGTTCACATAGTATAAAAATGCACACACCAGATACAACAAAATTACACCAGATTTTCTAAGTCTAAAACACCCCGATACATATCTGAAACTTACCCGAACCCTCGGGGCTCCAAACCAAACATCCTACGGACTTACTCGTGCGATCAAATCTCCAAAATAACATCTTAAACAAAGAATTTAGCATCAAAATCAAAGAAAAATCTCAAGAACTTTCAAATTTCAAATTTCACAACTACCGGTCCGAATCACGTCATATGACCTCCGATTCTTACCAAATTTTACAGGCACCTCTCAAACACTATATTAAAACTATATCGGGCTCCGGAACTAAAATATGGGCCCGATACCATCAATTTCAAATATAGCCAAATTTCTAAAAACTCTTATAATTTCAGTTAAACAATTTCTTTCAAAAATTCATTTTTCGGGCTTGGGACCTCGGAAATCAATTCCAGGCATAAGCCCAAGTCCCATATTTTCCTACGGACCCTCCAAGACTGTCAAATCACGGTTCCCGGTCCATTTACCCAAAATGTTGACCGAAGTCAACTTAATTTCAATTTTGTAGGCAAAATTAGTATTTTCTCAGTTTTTCATATAAAAGCTTTCCGGATATACGCCCGGACTGCGCACACAAAATGAGGTGAGACAAGAGGAGGTTTTTTAAACCTCGCAACACATTTTTGACTTTTAAAACAAGATATGACTGTCTACGAATACTACAAATAGGGGTCTGAACAAAATAAATATACATCTGCCTCAGAAGTAAGTAAGAACAGAACAAAAATAATGATAATAAGGGAAGCCAAGGCCTACAGACGCCTGCAGGACTACCTCTGGGTCTCCACGGGACTGAAGGCAGCAACCTCGATCTAGGGTCCGAAGAGTCCAGTACCGGGATCTGCACAAAAGTGCAGAGTGTAGTATCAGTACAACCAACCCCATGTACTGAGTAAGTGTCGAGCCTAACCTCGGTGAAGTGGTGACGAGGCTAGAACACAACAACTATATAAACCTATACAGTTTAATCATATACGAGAAAGACTTAATAACAACAGGAATTAAATAAATTAATATGGGAGAAGGGGAACATGCTGAGGGGAGGAAATATCACGTTATAACAATAACGAGATAAAGCAACAAAGTAAATATCAGACTTAAAACAATAGAGATAATAACACAGAAACAATGTACGACATCACCCTTCGTGCTTTTACTCTCGTTCTCACCAGAAAATCAAAAGAAACGGCACGACATCACCTTTTGTGCTTTTACTCTCTCATAATCATGGCACGACATTACCCTTCGTGCTTTTAATTTCATAATATGGCACGACATCACCCTTCGTGCATTAACTCTCACAATATTGGCACGGCATCACCCTTCGTGCTTTTACACTCACTCACAGTGTCATGCACGACATCAACCTTCATGCTTTTACACTCTTCCTCACCCAAACAATTAAAATGAAAGCAACCTGACAAGGAAATCAACAATATAAACAGTAATAAAACCATAACGTACCGGCGAGGGAGCCAACAGTAGGATTAATATCATCCCGGAAAGGGAAACAACTATAACCAATCTCACTTAGTTACTTGACTTTTCACGTAATAATTCTCAACTTGAACCAATACTCAACAATAGGCATTACCAAGGAAATACCATCAACAGGGATGCTTATCAAATTAAACTCAAGTAGTGCTCAATGGAAAATCACATAAATCATATTATACGACTCACGGGCTTGCTTGACACCAACGTATAGATACTCATCACCACACCTATACGTTACACATTACACTAACACGTAGCAAATAAGACACAATATCTATTCCCTCAAGCTAAGGTTAAACCAAACACTTACCTCGGATTCCACGGCCAAACTCAAGCCTCAATTACCGCTTTTCCCTTAGAATTTGCCTCCAATTCAATTGTATCTAGACATAATTAACTTAACACTATTAATAAATGCTAAATAATTCAACCATAATGCTTAATTATAGGTTTTCTATCATTCTTCCCAAAAGGTCAAAAATCGACCCCGGGCCCGCTTGATAAAAACACGAGGTTCGGACCAAAACCCGACCAACCATTCACCCACGAGCTCGAATATGTAATTAGTTTCGGAATACGACCTCAAATCGAGGTCTAAATTCCCAAATTTGTAAAATCCCTAATTTCTACCCTTAAAGAACAAGATTTAGGCCTAGAAATCTAATGGGTGTTGATGAAAAATGAAGAAAACGAGTTTAAGAACACCTATGACTTGGTGGTGAAATCCCTCTTCAAAAATCGCCCATAAGCTTCCTTGGTTTTGAAAATATGAAGTTATGGGCTAATTCCCGTTTTTCTACTGTTTTAAGTGTTGGGCAACAGTGCTCATTGCGTTTGCGTCAACCCTGTCGCGTTCGCGAAGCACTGCCTCAGGAGGACTTACGCGTTCGCGGGTAAGGCTACGCGTTCGCGAAGGCTTAGCCAGCCCTGCCTTCGCGTTCGCATACAACGGGCTGCGTTCACATAGGCTTACCCATTTTCCCTGACCAACCCCCTTCCTAAACTGTGCGTTCGCGTAGAGCAGCCCCCCAGTGCTCCGCGTTCGCGTCCAAGCCTATGCGTTCGCGATGAACAATCCAGGCCCATTCACCGTTTCCTTTTCGTGTTCGCGTGGGTTACCACACATTCACATAGTATAAAAATGCACACACCAGATACAACAAACTTACACCAGATTTTCTAAGTCCGAAACACCCCGATTCCTATCCGAAACTCACCCGAGCCCTCGGGGCTCCAGTCCAAACATCCTACGGACTTACTCGTGCGATCAAATCGCCAAAATAACATCTTAAACAATGAATTTAGCATCAAAATCAAAGAAAAATCTCAAGAGCTTTCAAAGTTTAAAATTTCACAACTACGGGTCCGAATCACGTCATATGACCTCCGTTTCTTACCAAATTTTACAGGCACC
Organism: Nicotiana undulata; assembly: GCA_005239495.1. NCBI lineage: Eukaryota > Viridiplantae > Streptophyta > Magnoliopsida > Solanales > Solanaceae > Nicotiana > Nicotiana undulata. The sequence goes on along the minus strand of ML277138.1, from coordinate 18,551 downwards.
ACTCAAATACTATATTAAACCTGTACCGGGCTCTGGAACCAAAATATGGGCCAGATACCATCAATTTCAAATATAGCCAAATTTCCAAAAACTCTTATAATTTCAGTTAAACAATTTCTTTCAAAAATTCATTTCTCGGGCTTGGGACCTCGGAATTCAATTCCGAGCATACGCCCAAGTCCCATATTTTCCTACGGACCCTTCAGGATCATCAAATCACGGGTCCGGGTCCGTTTACCCAAAATGTTGACCGAAGTCAACTTAAATTCAATTTTAAAGGCAAAATTAGTATTTTTCTCAGTTTTTCATATAAAAGCTTTCCGAATATACGCCCAGACTGCGCACGCAGAACGAGGTGAGATAAGAGCAGGTTTTCAAGACCTCGGAACACAGTTTTGACTTTTAAAACAAGAGATGACCTATTGGGTCATCACATTTTATAATAATTCTAAAATTTATTTTTAAAAGGTTAAATGATCGATAAACATTTTGATCGGAGAACACGTATTTCTTCTTAATTTGAAAGGCATATAGTTTGAAAAATCATAGGAAAATTATAGTAATTCCGGTACCATGATATTGAATGTAAAATTACTAATATATCTATTTTTTGGTAATTAAATTGGATATTTATTATATATTTTTATTATGATTCTTCAGAAGGCCATCAATAAAAATAATTATATATTTTTAGAGATTTGGAATATTGAGGGTCGTCATATAGTTTTTAGAAGAAACTGGTTCACACGTTAAAAAAAATGAGCACATATATTTTATGTTAATTTGAAGGGCATATCCTCTATGGTATGCTTACAACAATTTTAGTCATTTTGTGACATAATATTAAATCTGACATGATCAAAATCCTTATATATTTTTATTATAATTCTTTAAACAGTCATCAAATTAACACTAATTAAAAAATTTGTATCTTTCTTTTAGAGCTATTGGAATGAACGACTAGGTCATATATTTTCAAAGGAAAAAATTAATAATTAAATAACAATGTAAGGTCTAAAACTGACTAATACCGAATGTATATTTTACGATCAATAACTTATTACGTATACAAAAAACTATAGAGGGTCATTTATTGGAATATATGAAAAATAAAAATAATAATAAATGTCAGCTTATTTTGAATACTTTTTATTTCATTCTTAGTTTTTTTTTATTTTGAATTTTAGCCAAGTTAATTTTTAATACTTATAATTGATTCGACTTTATTTTCTAATTTCTTTCAACCTCTCCCACTCTGTCAAGGATCTCAAAAGGGTCAATGAACCTAGGGCGTAGCTTGCCTTCTTCCCAAATCTCATCACGCCCTTCATGGGCGACACCCGAAGCAACACCCGCTCTCCGACCATGAGTGCAACATCACGAACTCTGCGGTCGGCATATCTCTTCTGCCTAGACTGATATGTACGAAGTCTATCCTGAATAATCTTAACCTTATCCAAGGCATCCTACACTAAGTCTGTACCCAACAACCGAGCCTCTCCCGGCTCAAACCATCCAACCGGCGACTGACACCGCCTACCCTATAATGCCTCATATGGAGTCATTTGAATGCTCGACTGATAGCTGTTGTTGTAGGCAAACTTAGCTAATGGCAAGAACTGATCCCAAGAACCTCCAAAGTCGATGACACGGGCACGAAGCATATCCTCCAAAATCTGAATAGTACGCTCGGACTGGCCGTCCATCTGAGGATGAAATGCTGTGCTCAGCTTGACTTGTGTGTCCAACTCATGCTGAACTGCCCTCCAGAAATGCGAGGTAAACTGCGTACCTCGATCAGAAATAATAGACACGGTCACACCATGAAGACGAACAATCTCCCGGATATATATCTTTTCCTGTCACGACCCAAATTCCCACCTCAGGGATCGTGATGGTGCCTAACACTACACTTGCTAGGCAAGCCATTGTTAGAAGTCAATTTACTAATTTTCTTGATTAATTACTCGAGCATAAATAAATAAATTTCAATTGAGCCTAATTAAAACAATTCCCAACAAGAATAAAATAAAATGATAACAATGACCACTTAAATAAAACGGATTACGAACTAATTATGTAAACAACTCTAAGACTACCCCAGGGTTTGGTGTCACAATCCACGAACTACTAAAGAATACTACAAATAAGGGCTGAAAGAATTAGTGTAACTGTTCTGAATATAATAAAAAAGTGTAAATAATAATAGGTGAAGACTCTCAAAATCTTCGAATGCCGACAGATGTACCTTGTGTCTCCAAATGAATCGGGTGGACGTCCTGGAACCCTCTACTGCTGACTAGTACCTGGTTCTGTGCAAAAGAGCACAGAGTGTAGTATCCGTACAACCGACCCCATGTATTGAGTAAGTGCCGAGCCTAACCTCGGCGAAGTAGTGACGAGGCTAAGGCGGGGCTTTAACAATAAACCTGTGATATTAATATATATACGATAACACAATAAAATAATTCTACACGAACAAGAAAATATATCCGAGACAATCATTATATAACATGAAGAAAATCTAAACACATCAATTCAAATACTAATACAATAATAAAACAACACAACCGCCTCTTTCAGGCTTCAGCTATAACCAATCCTCAAAATTTCCAAGTTTTCAAACTTTATCTTTGAATAAAAGTAATGCCAAAATATGAAAATAGTAATATAAAATAGAAAGTTTCAAATCTTTGTTTTTCTAAAAAAAAAAAAAACAGTAAAAATAATCATTTAGCTTTTCAAATCTTTATTTTCTTTGAAAATCAGTAAAAATAAAAATGTCCTCCCTTATCGCTCATTGTTCCGGCGTGCAACCCGCTCCCACCTGTCCTCCTTTATTGCTCCTCCCTAAAACATCACCCTTGNAATACTGTTATTTCCACAATTTCAAACAGAAAATCATATAGCTCGTAAGCTTTAACCAATATCATTTCACAATAAAACCAACCAGAATATAAGTGAACACTGTAACACTGTCAATCCAGATCAGCCTTTATATACTATGATAAACTCAAGAGAACAACCAACACTTTTAACACACTTACAACAACAATTAGAAATAACTCAAGGAAACCCAATAACCACGTGAACCTCAACAATTACGAAACAATTAGACTGCATTTCTCACAACTTACTCAATATTATCAAAACGAAACCAACAGGAGCGTAAATATTTATACATAATTCGTAAAATAATGCCAAACCTCTCAACCGTTATACATATCACAAGGAAACCAGCTCAAACAACCAATACTCTTTCCAAATAATCACAACAATATCTAACTACAGATCAACAAGGCCAAATAGTCATAGAAGCAATAATGAACATATAACAATTAAGATAATGATCAAATAAGTGGGGAACGGGAAGGGGGGGTCATGTTTAACAGATAATTTGGGTGGTGCATAGATACTCGTCTGTGATGACCCAAAAGGTCATCCTAAGTTAATTTAGCTACATCTGTGTTCCGAGGGCCCGAAAGCCTCCGTTAATCTCACCTCGATATGTGTGCGCATTCCGGGCATGTAGCCAAGAAGCTTTCATGTGAAAACTTGATGAAAATGGAATTTTATAATAATTAATGAAATAGAGTTGACTTTGGTCAACATTTTTTGTAAACGGACCCGGATCCGTGATTTGACGGTCTCGGAGGGTCCGTAGGAAAATATGGGACTCGGGCGTATCCCTGGAATAGAATTTCGAGGTTCCAAGCCCGAGTAATGAATTTTTAAAGAAAATTATTTTCTGAAAATAATAAAGGTTTTTTAAAATGATAATTGATGTGAAAACCGTGTTACCGGGACCGTATTATCGTTCCGGAGCCCGGAACAGGTTTAGTATATGTTATGTGACTTATCTGTGAAATTTTGTGTAAAATGGACTTGAAATGACCTGTTTCGGATCAAAATTGGAATAATTAAGCCTTATGAAATTTTAAGAAACTTCTATGAGTTTTGGAGCTTAATCCATTGATTTTGATGATATTTTGGTGATTTAAAAGCTTGAATAAGTCCGTAGGATGATTTGAGAGCCGTGTGTGTTTTTGGTTTTAAATCCTGAGGGCTCGGGTGAGTTTTGGGTAGTTAACGGGGTGTTAAAGAGTCAAATATCTGGTGTTTTCTTCAGGTTTCTGGTGTCTGGTGATTCAGTCTATGCGATCGCATAGGAGGGGCTGCGATCGCATAGTTTTTTGTGGGGGAGGGAAGTTTGAAGCCTTGTGCGATCGCAAGGGTGGGTCCGCGATTGCAGTGTAGAAAATTCGGGTGTTCTGCGATCGCATCCGTTCTCCGCGATCGCGTAGGGTACCAGGGTGACTGGGTGGGGGCTAGGTAGTTCTTCTATGTGGTCGCACCATTGCCTCCGCGATCGCAGAGGCCTGTGGGGTTGACCTTCTGCGATTTCAGCCCTCTGTCTGCGATTGCGTAATAGGAATCTCTAAAGCTCTGCGATCATAGCCCTTCTTCCGCGATCGCAGAGAACAAAATCGCTCAGTTAATTCCTTAAGACAAAAACAGAATGTTAATTCGGGATTTCCACTTCTTTATCAATTCCTTCTCCTCCAAGACTCGATTGACGACCCCCAAGCTAGATTCCCTCCATAACCACTTGGGTAAGTGATCTTAGCTTCTAATTATATTGGGGATGGATTGGTTATCCCCCTATTATGCTATTCTGGACTGTCATGCCAAGACATTGACCTTGGCCTTGCTAGGGGAACCTAGTTTGGAGTGGAGGGGGACTCCTAGCCATTCTTCTGGTAGAGTTATTTCTTATATGAAGGCTCGCCGCATGGTCGAGAAGGGTTATTTGGCCTATCTGGCCTATGTTCGTGATTTTAGTGCCGAGGTTCCTTCCCTGGAGTATGTGCCCACAGTTCGTGAGTTTCCAGAGGTATTCCCTGCTGACCTGCCGCGTATGCCACCCGACAGGGATATTGACTTCTGTATTGAGGTAGCTGAGGGCACTCAGCCTATTTCTATTTCGCCGTATTGTATGGCTCCGCCAGAGTTGAAGGAATTAAAGGAAGAATTATAGGATTTATTGGATAAAGGCTTCATCAGGCCTAGTGTTTCTCCTTGGGGTGCTCCCGTGTTGTTCGTGAAGAAGAAAGATGGTTCTATGAGAATGTGCATTGACTACCGGCAGTTGAATAAGGTTACTATCAAGAACAAGTATCCTTTGCCGAGGATTGATGATCTATTTGACCAGCTTCAGGGTGATACGGAGTTCTCTAAGATAGACTTGAGATCTGGTTACCATCAGCTGAGGATCAGGGCGTCTGACGTTCCTAAGACAGCTTTTCGCACTCGTTATGGGCACTATGAGTTTTTGGTGATGTCTTTTGGGTTGACTAATTCCCCCGCTACATTCATGGGGTTGATGAACCGAGTGTTCAGGCCTTATTTGGACTCGTTCGTTAATGTTTTCATTGATGATATATTGATATACTCTCACAGCCGAGAGGAGCATGATCAACACCTTAGAGTCATCCTCCAAACTCTGAGAGATCGGCAGTTGTACGCCAAGTTTTCTAAGTGCGAGTTTTGGTTGAGTTCTGTGGCATTCTTGGGAAAACGTTGTGTCGGCAGAGGGCATTTAGGTGGATCCGAAGATGGTTTCAGCAGTTAGAGATTGGCCTAGGCCCTCTTCAGCTACAGAGATTCGGAGTTTCTTGGGCTTAGCAGGTTACTATCGTTGATTTGTGGAGGGTGTTTCATCTATCGCAGCCCCGATGACCAGGTTGACTCAAAAGAGTGCTCAGTTCAGATGGTCTGATGAGTGTGAGGCGAGCTTTCAGAATCTCAAAACAGCATTGACCACAACACCAGTGTTAGTATTGCCCTCAGATTCAGGACCGTATACCGTGTATTGTGATGCTTCACGAGTTGGGCTTGGCGCAGTGTTGATGCATGATGGTAATGTTATATCCTATGCTTCTCGTCAGTTGAAGATTCATGAGAAGACCTATCCGGTTCATGATTTGGACCTTGCAGCTATTGTTCAGGCTTTGAAGATTTGGAGGCACTATCTGTACGGAGTTCCATGTGAGGTGTTCACGGACCATAAGAGCTTGCAGTATCTGTTCAGACAGAAAGAGTTGAAAATGAGGCAGAGGAGATGGTTAGAGTTGCTAAAGGATTATGATATTACCATTCTTTATCTTCCGGGGAAGGCCAATGTGGTGGCCGATGCTTTGAGCCGGAAATTAGTCAGTATGGGCAGTCTAGCTTATTTGTCAGTCGGAGAGCGACCTCTTGCGTTGGATGTTCAGGCTTTAGCCAACTAATTTGTGAGATTGGAGGTTTCTGAGACTAGCAATGTTTTGGCCCATACTGTGGCCCGTTCTTCATTGTATGACCGTATTCGGGCCAGGCAGTATGATGATCGTCATTTATGTGTTCTCAGAGATACAGTCCGGGATGGAAGTGCCAAGCAGGTAACGGTTGATGATGAGGGAGTTCTGCGGATGCAAGGCCGTATTTGTTTACCTGATGTTGAGGGTATTCGTGAGTTGATACTTCAGGAGGCCCATAGTTCCTGGTATTCCATTCATCCGGGTGCCGCAAAGATGTACCAAAAATTGCGGCAGCATTATTGGTGGCGTAGAATGAAGAAGGATATTGTAGCTTATGTACCTCGGTGCTTGAACTATCAGCATGTCAAGTACGAGCACCAGAGACCCGGTGGTTTGATGCAGCAGATTCAGCTTCCTGAGTGGAAGTGGGAGCGTATCACCATGGACTTTGTAGTTGGGCTCCCACAGACTCAGAGGATGGTTGATGCAGTTTGGGTTGTTGTGGATAGACTGACCAAGTCGGCGCATTTCATTCCAGTATCAGTGTCGTATTTAGCAGAGAAGTTGGCAAAGATTTACATGAGAGAGATTGTTAGATTGCATGGTGTGCCCGTATCCATTATATCAGACCGAGGTACTCAGTTCACCTCCTATTTTTGGAGAGTATTTCAGCGAGAGTTAGGCACACAGATCGAGTTGAGCACAACATTTCATCCTCAGACGGACGGCCAGTCCGAGCGTATTATTCATATTTTGGAGGATATGTTGCGGGCCTGTGTCATTGATTTTGGTGGTTCATGGGACCCGTTTTTGCCTTTAGCTGAGTTTGCCTACAACAACAACTATCAGTCGAGCATTCAGATGGCTCCGTATGAGGCATTGTATGGTAGACGATGTCGATCTCCAGTTGGATGGTTTGAGCCGGGAGAGGCTAGATTGTTGGGTTCTGAGTTGGTCCAGGATGCCCTAGACAAAGTGAAAATTATTCAGGATAGGCTTCGTACAGCTCAGTCCAGAAAAAAGAGTTATGCGGATCGCCGAGTTCGAGATTTGTCTTTCATGATAGGAGATCAGGTGTTTCTTAGAGTGTCGCCTATGAAGGGCGTGATGAGGTTCGGGAAGAAGGGCAAGTTGAGCCCTAGGTACATTGGTCCATTTGAGATTTTGGATAAGGTAGGAGAGGTGGCCTACAGACTTGCCTTGCCACCGCATTTATCAGCCGTGCATCCAGTTTTTCATGTATCTATGCTCCGGAGGTATATTGCAGATCCATCTCATGTTCTTGACTTCAGCGGTGTCCAATTGGACAAGGATCTAACTTATGAGAAGGAGTCGGTAGCCATATTATCTAGGCAGGTTCGTCAGTTGAGATCGAAGAGTTATCCTTCGGTTCGTGTTCAGTGGAGAGGTCAGCCTACCGAGGCAGCTATTTGGGAGTTCGAGTCCGATATGAGGAGTCATTATCCCCATCTTTTCTCAGACTCAGGTACATTTCTATGTCCGTTCGAGGACGAACGTTTGTTTTAGAGGTGGAGATTGTGATGACCCAAAAGGTCATCCTAAGTTAATTTAGCTAAATCTGTGTTCCGAGGTAACGAAAGCCTCCGTTAATCTCACCTCGATATGCGTGCGCATCCCGGGCAGGTAGCCGGGAAGTTTTTATGTGAAAACTTGATGAAAATGGAATTTTATAATAATTAATGGAATAGAGTTAACTTTGGTCAATAATTTTGGTAAACAGACCCGGACAAATATGGGACTCGGGCGTATGCCCGGAATCGAATTCCGAGGTTCCAAGCCCGAGTAATGAATTTTTAAATAAAATTGTTTTCTGAAAATAATAAAGGTTTTTGAAAATGATAATTGATGTGAAAACCGTGTTACCGGGACCTTATTATGGTTCCGTAGCCCGGAACAGGTTTAATATATGTTATGTGACTTATCTGTGAAATTTGGTGTAAAACGGACTTGAAATGACCTGTTTCGGATCAAAATTGGAATAATTAAGCCTTATGAAATTTTAAGAAACTTCTATGAGTTTTGGGGTTTAATCCATTGATTTTGATGATATTTTGGTGATTTAAAAGCTTGAATAAGTCTGTAGGATGATTTGAGAGTCATGTGTGTTTTTGGTTTTGAGCCCCGAGGGCTCGGGTGAGTTTTAGGTAGTTAACGGGGTGTTAAAGAGTCAAATATCTGGTGTTTTCTTCAGGTTTCTGGTGTCTGGTGATTCAGTCTATGCGATCGCATAGGAGGGGCTGCGAGCGCATAGTGTTTTGTGGGGGAGGGGGGTTTGAAGCCTTGTGCGATCGCAAGGGTGGGTCCGCGATCGCAGTGTAGAAAATTCAGGTGTTCTGCGATCGCATCCGTTCTCCGCGATCGCGTAGGGTACCAGGGTGATTGGGTGGGGGCTAGGTAGTTCTTCTCTGCGGTCGCACCATTGCCTCCGCGATCGCAGAGGCCTGTGGGATTGACCTTCTGCGATCGCAGCCCTCTGTCTGCGGTCGCGTAGTAGGAATCTCTAAAGCTCTACGATCGCAGCCCTTCGTCCGCGATCGCAGAGAACAAAATCGCCCAGTTAATTCCTTAAGACAAAAGTAGAATGTTAATTCGGGATTTCCACTTCTTCATCAATTCCTTCTCCTCCAAGACTCCATTCACGACCCACAAGCTAGATTCCCTCCATAACCACTTGGGTAAGTTATCTTAGATTCTAATTCTTCCATTTTCCTCCATCAAACACTAGAATCTAGGCCTAAAATCCTAAAATCAAGGTAGAAATTAGGGGTTTAGGGTAGACTTAGGTTTTTGGGAATTTTGGGTAATTCAACCCCAATTTGGGGTCGGATTTCAAAACAAGTTATATATTCTAACTCGTGGGGGTGTGGGTGATCGGGTTTTGGTCCGAGCCTCGTGTTTGGACCAAGCAGGCCCGGGGTCGAATTTCAGTATTTTGGGAAGAATGCTAGGAATTGTATATTTAGGCTATGGGATTGTATTAATGAGTCAATATTGATGTTACTAAATTGATTATGAATAGATATTATCGTTTCGGAGTCGGATTCTAAAGGAAAGGCGGTGTTAGAGGGTTGATTGCTATATTTTGGACCCGAGGTAAGTATCTTGCCTAACTTTGGTAAGGGAATATGTATTGTGCTCTCTTATGTGTTTATCATGTTCAATGCATAGGTAAGGTGACGAGTACCTATGCATTGTGTGTCAAAGTATGCCCGTGAGTCCATTTTTCTTAATTCCTTGTTATTGCTCAATGATTATCGTGTTATGAAGTAGTTCTTTTGGGAAGTTATGTCCTCGTAAGGATTTGGTTATAGCTGAGACCCTTGCTGGGCAAATGTGTTTGACTTTGGTTGTTATTCCTCGTGTCGGGTGGTTGTGAATTGAATTCCGGTAATTGATTTCCTTCCCAAGTTTGTGATTTGTTGTTGATATTACTTGGGGGAGGAAGAGAGTAAAGCATGAAGGGTGATGTCTTTCCATTCATTCATATCACTCATTATTTATTTATTGCAATGTGAGGAAGAGAGTAAAGCACGAAGGGTGATGTCGTGCCATTCATTCATATCATTTCTTTATTTATTATTGCACAGTGAGGAAGAGAGTAAAGCACGAATGGTGATGCCATGCCATTTATTCCATTTATTATTGCAATCATTTCATATATATTTACCTGTTGCATAGTGAGGACGAGAGTAAAGCACGAAGGGTGATGTCGTGCCATTCATTTCATTTATTATTGTGATCATTTCATATACATTTACCTGTTGCATAGTGAGGAAGAGCGTAAAGCACGAAGGGTGATGCCGTGCCATTCATTTATCTGTTTATTTATTGTGTTTAACATCTCGTTTTGCTATCTATCTGTTGCCCCCTTACTTGTTCCCGTATCCCTTGTTTATCTGTTGCATATCTGTCACTTCCTTGCTATATTTTTGGTAGAACTGTACAGGTAGATTATGGTCGTCGTGTCTAGCCTCGCCACTACTTCGTCCGGGGTTAGGCTCGACACTTGCTCAGTACATGGGGTCGGTTGTACTGATGCTACACCTGCACTTCTCTATGTTGTGCAGATCCCGCAGCCGGACTCGGTGGGCACTGATTGAGGGAGCATCCTTCAGTCTACATTCGGAGATTACAAGGTAGACCGCAAACGTTTGTGGGCCTTGACGTCTCCTCTATCCTTATCCTTCTATTTTGTCTTATTCGTCTTAGTTCTAAGACAGTTTATGTATTATTTCTTCAGACTTTGTATTTAGTGACCTCTTAGTCAGTTCGTGAGTTAGTGACTCCAGGTGCTGGGATATTGTAAACGAATCGTGTTATTGGTGATTTGAGTTATTTTTCAGAATTTATCTGCTTCCGCATTTGAAAAAGGATTATTAGATGCTTTACTTAATTCTGCGTTTTTAATGTTAGCACGTTAATGATATTGTATACGTTGGCTTGTCTAGCGGGTTCAACGTTAGACGCAGTCATGGCCCAATGGTGAGATTTCGGGTCGTGACATCGTCACCACACCTATACATGACACTCATGCATTTCACATAACAAACAAGTGGGGAGTCTTATTCCCTCAAGCCAAAGTTAAACCAAACACTTACCTCAATTCCGCAGGCCACTCACTGCTCAATTATTGCTTTTTTCTTTTGAATTCAACTCTAACTTGCTCGAATCTAATCAAAATTAACTTAATTTCATTAACTAATGCTAAAGGAACTAGCTTTATTGAAAAATATATTTTTTCCTAAGTTTTCTAAAAATAAAGTGAAAACCCGACCCCGGGCCCACTTGGTCTAAAATCGGGGTTAGGACCAAATTACGTTTAACCATTCACCCACGAACCTAAATATGCTATTAGTTTTGAAATTCGACCTTAATTTGATATAAAAATTCAAATTTTATAAAACTCCCTAATTCTACCCAAATCCTAAATTTTTACGATAAAAATTCTTTGTTTATGCTTTAAAAGTGATGCAAATTAGTAAGGAATTGAAAGAACAAGGTTTGGAATTGATTACCTATGAATTGGGGATGAAGATTGTCGAAAAAAACTCGTTTTTAGGGCTGGAACCTCGAAAAATTGGAGAAGAAAGGGTTCTGCCTGGATTTTAAAAGGTATTTATAATAGCTGGGCTGGGGCTCTGTGCGATCGCGGTTAATAATGTGCGATCACACAGGGTAAGGAAAAATTGGGCAGTGCGTTCGCATGGGGAGGGGTGAGATCGCACAGGGTATTGACCTCCCCTCCCCCCAGGCCTGATTTACTCAGTGCGATCGCGAAGGGTACTGTGCGTTCGCATAGCACAACCGGATGAAAGCAGTGTGATCGCGCTCCTGGAGGTGCGTTTGCACATTGTACCAAACAGGACCTCCAACTTTACTCTGTGCGATCGTGGACTTGCCTATGCGATCGCATAGAACAAAATACCTGGACACCAGTAATGAAAAACCAGCAGTTATTTTAAAGTGAAAAACAACGTGGCTTATCTCACCCGAGCCCTCGGGGCTCTAAAAGAATCATGCACGCAAGTCTAAAAATATCATACAGACTTGCTCGTGTGATAAAATCATAAAAATAACATGTAAATCTATGAATTAAACCTAAAAACTCATCATTTTCGACAAAACTCTTAAAGTTCATAATTTCTCAACCGGATATCCGAATCACGTCAAACGATCTCCTTTTTTACCAAATTTCATAGTTAACCTTTAAATATCATAACAAAGCTGTATCGGGATCCGGAACCAAAATACGGACCCGATACCAATAATTTTTAGCATTATTTCTTTTCTTTGATTCTCAAACATTTCAGCAAAACAATTTCTTTCAAAAATTGATTTCTAAGGCTTGGGACCTCGGAATTTATTTTAGGGAATACGCCTGAGTCCCATATTTTACTGCGGACCTCCTGGGATCACCGGAACACGGATTCGGGTCCGTTTACACCAAAGTCAACTTTTGTCAAATTTAAATTCTAAAAATCACTATTTCTCATATTTTCGCATAAAAGCTTTCCGGTTTCACGTCCGGACTGCGCATGCAAATCGAGGTATTTAATTTTAGTCTTTTTATGGCTATTAAGCATGGAACGGAGTCTAATTTTATAAAATGACCCCTTGGGTCATCACAATCTCCACCTCTAAAACACACGTTTGTCCTCGAACGGACATAGAAGATTACCTGAAGTGGCGAACAAGTGTGGCTATCTACTCTGCATGTCTAACTCAGACTCCCAAGTAGTTGCCTTAACGGGCTGGCCTCTACACTGCACTTGAACTGAAGGAAAACTCCCAGATCTCAATTGGCGAACCTGCCGGTCTAAAATAGCTACCGGCTCCTCCTCATAAGTCAAGTCTTTGTCCAACTGAAGAGAGCTGAAATCTAACACGTGGGACGGGTCACTATGATATTTTCGGAGCATAGACGCATGGAATACCAGATGAATTGAGGATAACCCTGGAGGCAATGAAAGAATCTCAAACGGCCCGATATACCTAGGGCTCAGCTTACCCTTCTTCCCAAATCTCATAATACCCTTCATGGGCGACACACGAAGCAATACTCTATATCTACCATAAATGCTACATCACGAACCTTACGATCGGCACAACTCTTTTGGCTAGACTGAGCTGCACGAAGTCTTTCCTGAATAATCTTGACCTTATCTAAGGCCTCCTGAACTAAGTCTGTACCCAATAACCGAGCCTCTCCCGGATCAAACCATCCAACTGGTGATATGCACCGTCTACCATATAATGCTTCATAAGGAGCCATCTGAATGCTCGGTTGATAACTATTATTATAAGCAAACTCCGCTAACAGCAAGAACTGGTCCCACGAACCTCCAAAGTCAATAACACAAGCGCGAAGCATATCCTCCAATATCTGAATTGTACGCTCGGACTGCCCGTCAGTCTGAGGGTGAAATGTTGTACTCAACTCTACTCGGGTACCCAACTCACGCTGAACTACTCTCCAAAAGTGCGAAGTAAACTGCGTACCCCGATCAGAAATGATAGACAAGGGCACACCATGAAGGCGAACTATCTCCCGAATATATAACTCAGCCAACCGCTCTGAAGTATAAGTACTTGATACATGAATGAAATGTGTTGATTAGTCAACCTATCCACAATAAACCAAACTGCGTCAAACTTTCTCTGAGTCCGTGGGAGTCCAACAACAAAGTCCCTAGAGATACGCTTCCTCTTCCACTCAAGAATCTCTATCTGCTGTAGCAAACCACCGAGTCTATGATGCTCATATTTTGTATGTTGAAAATTTAAACAACGAGCCACATAAGCCACCATGTCCTTTTTCATCCTTCTCCACCAATGATACTGCCTCAAATCTAGGTACATTTTTAGCTGCTTGAATAAGTACTGGAGACTACGACGGTCTGTAAAAACTTCACACTGCACACCATAAAGGTAGTGCCTCCAACCTTTCAAGGTATGAACAATGGCTGCCATCTCTTAGTCATGAACATGGTAATTCTTCTCATGGACTTTCAACTGACAAGACACATACACAATCACCCTGCCATCTTGCATCAATACTGCTCCAAGTCCAACTCGAGAAGCATCACAATACACCGTGAAAGAACCCGAATCTGATGGTAACACTAACACCGATGTTGCAGTCAAGGCTAATCCTAAGTTTCTAAAAGTTCAACCCACACTCGCCTGACCATTCGATTGGAACATCCTTTCGGTTCAATATGTTTCTTAATAGTTGTTCACAGTCACTTAAAGAATCATCAAATTGCTTCACGTCAACAAAGAAAAAAAATCTCCTTTCAAACCTTCACAACACTGATAACGAAATGCGATTCACGAAGGCGTCATAATTATATACCCGAATCAACGTGTCTCATTTAACGCCACCCGGGCGGGCACATACCTCGTAGGTCAAGGCTCAATAATTATAACACGAATTTCGCAAATTATGCACAGTTAATTACTTAATTTTCTTATTTATTTATTTATTTACTTATTATTAGTATTACTTTTATTATTATTTATTCATTTATTATTATGATTATTATCATTATTTCATACATAACTTGTTGAATATGCCTAACAGACATGACTCTCTACCAGTACTATAGTAAAATTTTGATTCACACGGAAGAATTTAAACACAAGAATTTTCACCACAAGGATCTCATCCTTACACAACTTCCACCGTGGCTCGTAGCCCGGTTTAAACATACCAAATCATATCAAAACGCGAGGATCTCATCCTCAATTCTGAATCACAAGTAATATGCATATCGCCACTCAAAACCTTCCATTTTCTTCTTTTGAATATTATTCGTTAAATAAAATTACAACACGTAATGATAGACACAGTTATCTCCTTAGAATTTCTCAATACTAGGGTTCACATAAGTAGATTTCAGAGTTACGAAGCTCACCCTAGAGTGGAGCATTTTAGGAGAACTTTATTAAATACGCATAACCGAATTAAGTTCAGGAAATTGTCACTTTATAATAATTAGAGATTGTTCTTGTAAGGACACCATTTAATGTAGCGACCTAAGCCATACCATAGAAAATATACCAACAGGGTAGGTCTCCACCTCTAGGAATCTGACCTCCACCTTCGACATGTACGTTGAGTTGTAACTGCAATGGGACACGTAGCTTGAGTGTTCTGATGAAATATGACTCTCCCAAGTCTAGGACAATTTCTACCACTAGCTGAAATAAAGTATCAACCTTCCCTAAGTCGTCCAAAATTTTACAATCATATTTGAGTCCTTTAATGAGTTTGTGGACTTGCTTTCTGTCTAGATAAACCGAAGTAGGAGTGTGACGGGCTGACTTATCGAACTTGGTAGCATGTTCTAACATCGTCATATGACCCGACGCAACAACTCAAACCTTATGCACCACGCATTATGGAGGGTCCGAGAAATAACTTCTTTCAAAAGCATTTATGAGAACTAAGTCAAATAGTTAATGTTGCACTGGCTGGTCGTACTCTTCGTAGGTTTTCCTTAACCACTGGCGACCAATTTTATCCTTTACCATGTTGACTCAACACCGCTGAGCTACCCCACTTATTCGTGTACTCATCGTTATTCCTTGGGATAACTCTTATTCCTATTGATGCACAACGACCCCACAAGTAAAGCCTTATACAGATAATTTTTGGCACGAACCATATAGTCTAGAAGCTTGTCAACCATTGTACTCCCTCTGGAGCACCCCAAAATCCATAATAGTGACTTCCACGCTGAGTAAACCTTCTGTAGATCTAAAGTTGTTTATATAAATCCTTTGGTACTGAGGTATATTGTTATTAAGGAGATAGACACACCGCAATCCTTATCTTTACCTCTTCCAAAAATCTCAGGCCTTATACCTTTCAAGCCAAAAATCGATATAACACATGACCCCGCAATCTATTCCCTGATAGTGGACTTCCTCACTCGGCACGAAGCCATAGGTCACAATGTCTGATAATCCATGATGTTAAACTTCACAGCTCACATACATCAACTCCCTTTCTTTCAACTATTCCCTTGTTATGCAGTACCGAAGTAACTATGAATCCCTCTGAGATATGGGCTAGTCCAATATGTACCGACTGAGCTAGAACCTCTCCATCTAGATCCATTTGAGACTGTACAATAGGTGCTGATGTTCGAGCTTTGAGATGAGCTCTACTTCTATCTCTCCCCCTGATCGTAGCTGTCGTTGGGGATTTATCTCTTGTTCGGTTGCAAACGCTTTGCACGTTGTCGAGATTTGTGAGAGGACAAGAATAGTGTTACACCCTATATTTTCGTACGCGAAAGTACGTCATAAATAAATTAATGAAAGCTTGGGAATGATATTATTTTATGATTATAAGAATTTGATCCTATTTCAAACAAGTAATGAGTAAATTCGTGAAGGTGAGAGGGTAAGCAAATCGAAGAAAAGGAATTTCGTCGAAGTTTGACATTTTGGGATAAAATACGGCCCGAGCTAAAATACCTGATATTTATGGACTAGTACCATACAAGGTACCACATGTCCATGGTAGTAAGGTGTATGAAGTGTATTAAAAATAAGTAGAATTTTAAGTAATTTTGAGATAATTCTTAATTATGTGGGGGAATTAATTAATTACCGAATAACGGGATATTTCCAAATTAAGTAAGAAGTTTATAATTATTAAAATCCCTCCACGTGGCAGAAAGTCACTACTAAGACATATGACTCTTAGTCATATTGCCTTAGGTGGCTATCTATATCAACAAGACAATCACGTGTAAAGACATTCAGGTTAGTTTCATTTCACACGCAATTTGGTTCATTTGGACATAGAATAAGGAAGTTGGTATATGTCTTTCTTCCTAAATTCAAAGTGTTTCAAGCACAGAAGATAAGCTCAATGGTTTCATTTCATACAATTTGGTTCATTTGGACATAGAATAAAAAAGTGGGCATATGTCTTTCTTCCTAAATTTAAAGTGTTTCAAGTACAGAAGCTAAACTCAATGGTTTCATTTCATACAATTTGGTTCATCTGGACATAGAATAATGAAGTGAGTATATGTCTTTCTTCCTAATTCAGAGTGTTTCAAGAACAAAAGCTAGACTCAGAGCTTCCAACGAAATTCTTCCAACTAAACAATTCCATCGAGAATTGTTAGAACTGTAGCAACGTAAAATTTTGCGATTCTAAAGGAGTTCGGTACAATCCTTTCCAAGAATAATATTATACGGATTTTTCCCTACTCCAGGTATGTTAGGATTATCCCTTCTTTCTTTTTGGCATGATCCAACTTATACAGAAGAAACGAGCAAGCGCACGGTTTCCATAAATTACTCTATTCATCGAAATACTAGAGATGCCTATATTCTTGAATTCCCATGTGACATATTATTTTATCATCTGTTCATGGGTCTCAGAAATATGTAAGTCGGTAAAATTTATTTCACAATATTAATCATAGGCATAATGGCCTTATGATGTACCGAGAGATTTTATTAAGGTATTTCATATGCATTTACATATGCACATTGACCCATGACCAGAGCGTTATATACGCGCATATATGTATGTATATATATGTATATGGGATATGGGAAAGGTTATGACGTTACCACCACCTGATCAGCTAGTATACGTTGATGATTTCGCCCACAGTGGCAGAGATGATATGATGGGATGCCCTCAGAGGCTGATGATGTTATGAAACATGTACCTATGCACGACATGAAATTCATACGCATATGCATGGCACTAAAACTATTTCATGATTTACAGAATTATCCAGACTTACAGTTTAAGTCATGTACTCTATATTTCTTCCATGTTTGTTATGTACTTATTTATGTGCCTTACATACTCGGTACATTATTTGTACTAACGTCTCTTTTGCCTGGGGACGATGCATTTCATGCCCGCAGGTCCCGATAGACAGGTCGAGAGCCCTCCAAATAGGCTATCAGCTCAGTGCAAGATGGCTCCATTTGCTTCGGAGTTGCTTGTTTGGTTAGTATGATTTAGACGTATATTGTTTGGTATGGCGAGACTCTGTCCCGACCTTTATGAAAATTATGTATTCTTAGAGGCTTGAAGACAGATGTGATGTACGTACCAGATTGTATGGACTTGTCGCCCTATGTTTAGTATACGAGTGGTTATTTTTGTCTTATTGTCACGACCCTAAATCCTAACAGGTCATGATGGCGCCTATCGTGGAACTAGGCTAGCCAACCATCACCTTACTGCGCTTTTGTTCAATTATAATAGTTCACAATTAAATAATAAGCAAGCAACCACATCATAATTAATATAATTAAGTATTAGCGTTCCCATATTAACCTAAACAACCTCCCAAGAACTGGAGTCAATAGTCA
>MDKH01128976.1:0-10944 GCA_005239495.1 Nicotiana undulata | reverse complement strand
TCACTACTCTTTACGAGTTTAGACGGGATACTCACAGGGTACATATTTGTTTATATGTACTCACGCTGCACTTTCTTTCTTTTCTGCATTTGATTGTGCAGGTGTTGAGGCTGGTCCGTCTGGTCGTCCGTCTACTGTAGATATTGATCGCGGTGTCGCTCCATACGGTGAGCTGTCTTCTTGGCGTCATCCTGACATCACCTCTGGAGCCTTCTAGTTCTATTTTGCTCAGTCTTTTGTTCCAGACTGCGGCTCGTATTTTTGTATATATGTATATTTCAGTTGTTGTATCTATGTAGTCTCCCGTTGACACTGTGACACTAGTCCTGGCACACACTTGTTGTAGTTATGTTGGGTTTCGGGGTTGTATATATTTGGCCTAGCTGTGGTTCAACTTGTATCTACGGCCTTACCTCATATCGCTGTTATATTCCGCATTATAATTGTTATAAATTGTAAATAACTAGAATATCGAGTTCTGGGGTAGTATCTCCTAAGGATTTATATGTTGGTTTGCCTAACCTCACCGTTACGTGCCATCACGACCTGAATCGGGTTTTGGGTCGTGACAGGTAGAATTAGGGAGTTTTGTAAAAATTGAATTTTTATATCAAACTAAGGTCGAATTTCAAAACTAATAGCATATTTGGGTTCGTAGGTGAATGGATAAACGTAATTTGGTTTTAACCCTAAGTTTTGATCAAGCGGGCTCGGGGTCGGGTTTACACCTTTTTTGAGAAAAACTTAGGAAAAATTATATTTGCAATAAATTTAGTTCTTTTAGCATTGGTTAATGATATTAAGTTAATTTGATTAGATTCGAGCAATTTAGAGGTGAATTTCAAAGGGAAAAGCAATAGTTGAGCAGTGAGTTTCCTGCGAAAATGAGGTAAGTGTTTGGTCTAACTTTGGCTTGAGGGAATATGACTCCCCACTTATTTGCTATGTGAAATGCATGGGCGTGTTGTATAGGTGTGGTGACGAGTATCTATGCACCACCCAAATTGCTTGTTGAACATGATCCCCTTCCCGTTCCCCACTTATTTGATCATTATCTTAATTGTTATATGTTCATTATTGCTTCGATGACTATTTGGCCTTGTTGATCTGTGTTAGATATTGTTGTGATTATATTGAAAGAGTATTGGTTGTTTGATCTGGTTTCCTTGTGAGATGTATAACGGTTGAGAGGTTTGGCATTATTTTTACGAAGTATATATATATATATATATATATATATATATATACGTTCCTTTTGTTTTCGTCTTGATAATATTGAGGAAGTTATGAGAAATTCCGTCTAATTGTTTCGTCATTGTTGAGGTTCACGTGGTTATTGGGCTTCATTGAGTTATTTCCAATTGTTGTTGCAAGTGTGTTAAAATGTTGGCTGTTCTCTTGAGTTTATTATAGGATATAAAAACTGAGCTGGATTGACAACGTTACGGTGTTTACTTATATTCTGGTTGGTTTTATTGTGAAATGATATTGGTTAAAGCTTACGAGCTATATGATCTTCTGTTTGAAATTGTGGAAATAATAGTATTGTTAAAGGCTTGGCCTGAATTGTGAAATTCTTTATGAATAAATTGATATGATATGTCTGGTGGGAACGGGTTGCACGCCGCAACAAGGAGTGATAAGGGAGGACAGGTGGGATCGGGTTGCACACCGCAACATGAGCAATAAGGGTGATATATATAGGGAGGAGCAATAAGGGAGGACAGGTGGGAGCGGGTTGCACGCCGCAACAAGGAGCGATAAGGGAGGACATTTATATATTTACTGATTTTCAAAGAGAATAAAGATTTGAAAAGCTAAATGATTATTTTTACTGTTTTGTTTTCAGAAAAACAAAGATTTGAAACTTTCTATTTTATATTACTATTTTCATATTTTAGCACTACTTTTATTCTAAGATAATGTTTGAAAGCTTGGAAATTCTTGAGGATTGATTATAGCTGAGGCCTGAAAGAGGCGGTTGTGTTGTTTTATTATTGTTGCAGTATTTGAATTGATGTGTTTAGATTTCCTTCTTGTTTTATAATTATTGTCTCAGATATATTTTCTTGTTCGTGTAGAATTATTTTATTATGTTAACGTATATATGTTAATATCACAGTTTTATCGTTAAAGCTTCGCCTTAGCCTCATCACTACTTCGCCAAGTTTAGGCTCGACACTTACTCAGTACATGGGGTCGGTTGTACTGATACTAGACTCTGTGCTCTTTTGCACAGATCCAGGTTCAAGTCAGCAGTAGAGGATTCCAGGACGACCACCTGATTCGTTTGGAGACACGAGGTACATCTGCCGGCGTTCGCAGATTCTGAGAGTCTTCTCTTATTATTATTTACACTGTTTTATTATATTCTGAACAGTTACACTATTTCTTTTGGCCATTATTTGTAGTATTCTTCAGTAGTTCGTGGATTGTAACACCAGACCTTGGGGTAGTTTTAAAGTTGTTTACATAATTAGTTCGTGATTCGTTCTATTTAAATGGCTATTGTAATCATTTTATTTTATTTTGTTGGGAATTGTTTTAATTAGTCTAATTGAAATTTATTTATTTATGCTCAAGTAATTAATCAAGGAAATTACTTAAACGACTTCTAACATTGGCTTGCCTAGCTAGTGTGGTGTTAGACGTCATCACGATACCTGAGGTTGGGAATATGGGTCGTGACAAGTTGGTATCAGAGCACTAGGTTTACCTAGGCCACACAATTCACGAACAAGCTTAGTAGAGTCTGAAGGATCGGTACAGAGACGTCTGTACTTATCTCTCAGAGTCTATTGAGTTAGGAACAATCTCCACTTCTATTCTACTCTATCGTGCGAGATTATTCTAACATTGATGGTTGAACTTGTCTATTCTTGTCCTCTCACAAATCTCGACATCGTGCAAAGAGTTTGCAACCGGACAAGAGATGAAGCCCCAATGACAGCTACGATCAGGGGAAGAGACAGAAGCATAGCTCAGACTAAAGCTCGAACGTCAACACCTATTGGAAAGTCTCAAATGGATCTAGACGCGGAGGTTCTAGCTCAGTTGGTACATTTTGGACTAGCCCATATCCCATAGGGATTCATAGTTACTTCGGTACTGCATAACAAGGGAATAGTTTGAAGCAACGAGGTTGAATTATATGAGCTGTGAAATTTAACATGGTGGATTGCCAGGCATTGTGACCTATGACTTCGTGCCAAGTGGAGAAGTCCACTGTCAAGGAATAGATTGTGGGGTCATGCGTTATATCGATTTTGGCTTGAAAGGTATAAGGCCTGAGATTTTTGCAAGAGATAAAGCTAAGGATTGCAATGTGTTTGTCTCCTTAATAACCATATACCTCAGTACCAAAGGAGTTATATAAACAACTTTAAATCTACAGAAGTTTTACTCAGCGTGGAAGTCACGGTTGCGGATGTTGGGGTACTCCAGAGGGAGTACAGTGGTCGACAAGCTTCTAGGCTATATGATTCGTGCCAAAAGGTTATCTGTATAAAGATTTACTTGTGGGATTGTTGTGCATCAATAGGAATAAGAGTTCCCCAAGAAATAATGAAGAGTACATGAATAAGTGGGGTAGCTCAGCGGTGTTGAGTCAACAAGGTAAATGGAGAAATTGGTCGCCGGTGGTTGAGGCAAGCCTACGAAGAGAACGACCAGCCAGTGCAAAATCAATTGTTTGACTTAGTTCTCATAAATGCTTTTGAAAGGATTTGTTTCTCGGACCCTCCATAATGCGGGGTGTATAAGGTTTGAGTGGTTGCGTTAGGTCATATGACGGTGTTAGAACATGTTACCAGGTTCGATTAGTCAACCCATCACACTCCTACTTCGGTTTATCTAGACAGAAAACAAGTCCACATACTCATTAAAGGGCTCAAATATGATTGTAAACAATTTGGACAACTCAGGGCAGGTTGATACTTCATTTCGGCTAGTGATAGAAATTGTCCTAGACTTGGGAGGTCGTATTTCATCTGAAAACTCAAGCTACGTGCCCCATTGCAGTTACAACTCAACTTACATGTCGAAGGTGGAGGTCAGACTCCTAGAGGTGGAGACCTAACATGTTGGTATATTTTCGATGGTAGGGCTGAGGTCGTTACATTAAATGGTGTCATTACAAGAACAATCTCTAATTATTATAAAGTGATGATTTCCTGAACTTAATACGGTTATACGTAACTAATAAAGTTATTCTAATATGCTATACTCTCGGGTGAGCTTCGTAACTCAAAAATTTACTTATGAGAATACTTGTATTGAGAAATTCTAAGGAGATAACTGTGTCTATCATTACGTGTTGTAATTTTATTTAGCCGTTAATATTCAAAAGGAAAAAATAGAAGGTTTTGAGTGGAGATATGCATATTACTTGTGATTCCGAATTGAGGACGAGATCCTCGCGTTTTGATATGATTTTGTATGTTTAAACCGGGATACGAGCCGCGGTGGAAATTCTTGTGTTTAGATTCTCCCGTGTGGATTAAAATCTTATTATAGTACTAGTAGGGAGTCATGCCTGTTGGGGTTATTAATTTTTTTTATGTATAATAATAATAATGGTAATAAGTAAATAAATAAGTAAATTAATTAACTGTCTGTGCATAATTTGCCAAATTCGTGCTATAATTATTGAGCTTTGACCTTCGAGGTATGTGCCCGCCCGAGTGGCATTAAATGAGACACGTTGATTCGGGTATATAATTATGAGGTCTTCGTGAATCGCATTTCGTTATCAGTGTTGTGAAGGTTTGAAAGGAGATTTCCTTTGTTGACGTGAAGCAATTTGATGATTCTATAAGTGGATGTGAACAACTAGTAAGAAACATATAGAGCAGAAAGGATGTTCCATTCGAATGGTCAGGCGAGTGTGGATTGAACTTTCAGAAACTTAAGATTAGCCTTGACTGCATCACCGGTTATAGTGTTACCATCATCGGGTTCTTTCACGGCATATTGTGATGCTTCTCGAGTTGGACTCGGAGTAATATTGATGCAAGATGGCAGGGTGATTGTGTATGCGTCTTGTCAGTTGAAAGCCCATGAGAAGAATTACCCTGTTCATGACTTCGAGATGGCATCCATTGTTCATACCTTGAAAGGTTGGAGGAACTACCTTTGTGGTGTGCAGTTGAAGTTTTACAGCCCGTCGCAGTCTCCAGTACTTATTCAAGCAACTAAAATGCACCGAGATTTGAGGCAGTATCATTGGCGGAGAAGGGTAAAAAAGGACATTGTTGCTTATGTGGCTCGTTGTTTACATTGTCAGCAGGTGAAGTATGAGCATCAAAGACCTGGGGGTTTGCTTCAGCAGATAGAGATTCCTGAGTGGAAGTGGGAGCGTATCACTATGGACTTCATTGTTGGGCTTCCACGGACTCAGAGGAAATTCGATGCGGTTTGGGTTATTGTGGATAGGCTGACTAAGTCAGCACACTTCATTCTTGTGGCTAGTACTTATACTTCAGAGCGATTGGCTGAGTTGTATATTCGGGAGATTGTTCGCCTTAATGGGGTACCTGTGCTTATCATTTCTGATCGGGGCGCAATCTACTTCGCACTTTTGGAGGGTAGTTCACCGTGAGTTGGGTACCCCAGTAGAGTTGAGTACAGCGTTTCACCCTCAGACTGACGGGCAGTTTGAGCGTACCATTTAGATATTGGAGGACATGATCTGTGCTTGTGTTATTGACTTTGGAGGTTCATGGGATCAGTTCTTTCCGTTAGCGGAGATTACTTATAATAATAGTTATCAGTCGAGCATTCAGATGGCTCCTTATGAGGCGTTATATGGTAGACGGTGTAGATCACCAGTTGGATGGTTTGAGCCGAGAGAGGCTCGGTTATTGATTACAGACTTAGCTCATGAGGACTTAAATAAGGTCAAGATTATTCAAGAGAGACTTCGTGCAACTCAGTCTAGGCAAGAGTCAAGCCGATCGTAAGGTTCATGATGTAGCATTCATGGTTGGAGAGAGAGTATTGCTTCGTGTGTCGCCCATGAAGGGTGTTATGAGGTTTGGGAAGAAGGGCAAGCTGAGCCCTAGGTATATCGGGCCGTTTGAGATTCTTGATAAGGTCGGAGAAGTAGCTTACAGACTTGCATTGCCTCCAGTGTTATCCTCAATTCATCCGGTATTTCATGTGTCTATGCTCCGAAAATATCATGGTGACCCGTCCCACATGTTAGATTTCAGCTCTGTCTAGTTAGACAAAGACTTGACTTATGAGGAGGAGCCGGTAGCTATTTTGGACCGGCAGGTTGCCAATTGAGATCTAGGAGTTTTCCTTCAGTTCGAGTGCAGTGGAGAGGTCAGCCCGTTGAGGCAGCTACTTGGGAGTCTGAGTCAGACATGCAGAGTAGATACCCACACTTGTTTGCCACTTCAGGTAATTATCTATGTCCGTTCGAGGATGAACGTGTGTTTTAGAGGTGGAGATTGTGATGACCCAAGGGGTCATTTTATAAAATTAGACTCCGTTCTATGCTAAATAACCATAAAAGACTAAAATTAAATACCTCGATTTGCGTGCGCAGTCCGGGCGTGAAACAGGAAAGCTTTTATATGAAAATATGAGAAATAGTGATTTTGAGAATTTAAATTTGATAAAAGTTGACTTTGGCCAACATTTTGAGTAAACGGACCCGAATCCGTGTTCCGACGATCCCGGGAGGTACGCAGTAAAATATGGGACTCGGGCGTATGCCCGAAAATGAATTCCGAGGTCCCAAGCCTTAGAAATTAATTTTTAAAAGAAATTATTTTTGCTGAATTGTTTGAGAATTAAAGAAAAAAAATAATGCTAAAAATCATTGGTATCGGGTCCGTATTTTGGTTCTGGAGCCCGGTACAACTTTGTTATGATATTTAAAGGTTAAATGTGAAATTTGGTGAAAAACGGAGTTCGTTTGACGTGATTCGGACATCCGGTTGAGGAATTATGACCTTTAAGAGTTTTTGTTGAAAATGATGAGTTTTGAGGTTTAATTCATAGATTTACATGTTATTTTCATGATTTTATCGCATGAGCAATTCCGTATGATGTTTTTAGACTTGCGTGCATGGTTTGTTTAGAGCCCCGAGGGCTAGGGTGAGTTTCGGATAGGCCACGGGGTGTTTTTCACTTAAAAATAACTGCTGGTTTTTCATTTATGGTGTCCAGGTATTTTGTCCTGTGCGATCGCCTAGGAAAGACCGCGATCGCACATAGTAAAGTTTGAGGCCTGTTTGGAACCCTGTGCGATCGCACCTATGTAACCGCGATCGCACTGCCCCCAACCCCCTACCCTATGCGAACGCACAACCCCACCTGCTAACGCACTGCCCCCAGCCCCCTACCCTGTGCGAATGCACCCCCACTCCCGCGATCGCACAACCCAGTTTCCCCTTACCCTGTGCGATCGCATTTAATTAACCGCGATCGCACAGTTGCCCAACCCAACTTATATAAATACCTATTAAAAACGGGCAGAACCCTTTCTTCTCCAAATTTCGAAGTTCCAGCCCTAAAAACTAATTTTCTTCAATAATCTTCATCCCCATTTCATAGGTAATCAATTCCAAACTTTGCTCTTTCAATTCCTTACTATTTTCCATCACTTTTAAAGCGAAAACAAAGAATTTTCATGGTAAAAATTTAGGATTTGAGTAGAATTAGCGAGTTTTGGAAAAATTAAATTTTTATATCAAATTAAGGCCGGATTTCAAAACTAATACCATATTTGGGTTCGTGGATGAATGATTAAGCGTAATTTGGTCCGATCCCCGAGTATTGATCAAGCGGGCCCGGGGTCGGGTTTTCAATTTTTTTGGGAAAAACTTAGGAAAAATTATATTTGCAATAAAGTTAGTTCCTTTAGCATTAGTTAATAATATTAAGTTAATTTTGATTAGATTCGAGCAATTTAGAGGTGAATTCAATGGGAAAAGCAATAATTGAGCAGTGAGTGGCCCGCGGAATTGAGGTAAGTGTTTGGTCTAACTTTGGCTTGAGGGAATAGGACTCCCCACTTGTTTGCTATGTGAAATGCATGGACGTGGTGTATAGGTGTGGTGACGAGTATCTATGCACCACTCAAATTGCTTGTTGAACATGATCCCCTTCCCGTTCCCCACTTATTTGATAATTATCTTAATTATTATATGTTCATTATTGCTTCGAAGACTATTTGGCCTTGTTGATCTGTGTTAGATATTGTTGTGATTATTTGGAAAGAGTATTGGTTGTTTGAGCTGATTTCCTTGTGAGATGTATAATGGTTGAGAGGTTTGGCATTATTTTTACGAAGTATATATATATATATATATATTTACGTTCCTTTTGTTTTCGTCTTGATAATATTGAGGAAGTTATGAGAAATGCCGTCTAACTATTTCGTAATTGTTGAGGTTCACGTGGTTATTGAGTTTCATTGAGTTATTTTCAATTGTTGTTGCAAGTGTGTTAAAATGTTGGCTGTTCTCTTGAGTTTATTATAGTATATAAAGACTGAGCTGGATTGACAGCATTACCGTGTTTACTTATATTCTGGTTGGTTTTATTGTGAAATGATATTGGTTAAAGCTTACGAGCTATATGATCTTTTGTTTGAAATTGTAAAATAATAGTATTGTCAAAGGTTTGGCCTGAATTGTGAAATTCTTTATGAATAAATTGATATGATATGTCTGGTGGGAGCGGGTTGCACGCCGCTACAAGGAGTGATAAGGGAGAACAAGTGGGATCGAGTTGCACGCCGCAACAGGAGCAATAATGGTGATATATATAGGGAGGAGCAATAAGGGAGGACAAGTGGGAGCGGGTTGCACGCCACAACAAGGAGTGATAACGGAGGACATTTATATATTTACTGATTTTCAAAGAGAATAAAGATTTGAAAAGCTAAATGATTATTTTTACTGTTTTGTTTTCAGAAAAATAAAGATTTGAAACTTTCTATTTTATATTACTATTTTCATAATTTAGCACTACTTTTATTCAAAGATAAAGTTTGAAAGCTTGGAAATTCTTGAGGATTGATTATAGCTGAGGCCTGAAAGAGGCGGTTGTGTTATTTTATTATTGTTGCAGTATTTGAATTGATGTGTTTAGATTTCCTTCTTGTTTTATAATTATTGTCTCATATATATTTTCTTGTTCGTGTAGAATTATTTTATTGGGTTATCGTATATATGCTAATTCACAAGTTTATCGTTAAAGCCCCGCCTTAGCCTCGTCACTACTTTGCCGAGGTTAGCTCGGCACTTACTCAGTACATGGGGTCAGTTGTACTGATACTACACTCTGTGCTCTTTTGCACAGATCCAGGTTCAATTCAGTAGTAGAGGATTCCAGGACGACTACTCGATTCGTTTGGAGACACGAGGTACATCTGCCGGCGTTCGCAGATTTCGAGAGTCTTCTCTTATTATTATTTACACTGTTTTATTATATTCAGAATAATTACACTAATTTCTTTCTGCCATTATTTGTAGTATTCTTTAGTAGTTCATGGATTGTCACACCAGACCCTGGGGTAGTTTTGGAGTTGTTTACATAATTAGTTCGTGATTCGTTCTATTTAAATGGCTATTGTAATCATTTTATTTTATTTTGTTGGGAATTGTTTTAATTAGGCTCAATTGAAATTTATTTATTTATGCTCAAGTAATTAATCAAGGAAATTAGTTAAACGACTTCTAACATTGGCTTGCCTTGCAAGTGTGGTGTTAGGTGCCATCACGATCCCTGAGGTTGGGAATTTGGGTCGTGACAATAGGCAATTATATAATGAGCAGAGATAAGAAATATCAGCTTATTTCACATTTTACACATCAATTCTTCTTCATTTTAGCTGGTAACTCAAAACTCCTTAGGCTAATAAACAAGTATAATTCGCAGGCAAACAAGCAACATTTATCATGTGCAAGAAAATGCTGAGGGTCGAATGACGCGGACCAACAATAGTAAATTGTGCACTGCCGAGGGTCGAACGACTTGAACCATAGATGCATATGTTTTTCCCCGCTCGCGAATTGATCATGCGACGCGGTCACACAATAATAATAAGGCTAACCTGCTCTCGAATCATACCTGCGACTCAAGTGCTCATATGTACACGTATTCACATAATAAATCCACATTGTTATCAAGAAAACAGTTTCTCAAAAAATTGATAAAATTCCCTTTAGGTGAACAAGAAGATAGTATATAAATTATTTCTGAAAATTCATTTGCCACGTTTGACAAGGTTTTCAATATTACAAATCTGTCCGGAACACAATTACGCAAGGAAGAATAAATTCTCTTTCTAAATGATTAAGAAAAATAAACTCTAATCTTCTTAGGTATTCAATTACCATTTCGATCATATTGGCGGTCTAATATTACTGGCAAGATCACAGGTACAACAAGTAAGGCATGCTAGTGGGTCCTAGACTACCCGGACATAAGCATATTACTAGCTACGCACGGACTGCCGTCACCTCGTGCGCACGTAGCCCCCGCAATTAATAGCATGTGTTCATTTAGTTCACCTATGGGGACAATTCCCCCTCACAAAGTTAGAAAGGAGACTTACCTCGCTCCGAAATTTCATAACCGGCTTCCAAGCCATTGAGACGACTCCAATTGACGCACAACGCCCCAAAACTATCCAAATAACGGTAAACCAATGAAAATACACTCTAATATGCGTAACAAATTCAAATTATATAATTTTCCAACTCCGCTCAATGAATTAACCAAAATGCCCTCGGGCCACGTGCCCAGATTCTGAATTTCTCGAAGATAAACTCTACCCATAGCTTTACTAGTTCAAATATACAATTTACTCAAATATTCATGCTCAATTCGTAGCTAAAATCCAAATTACCAAATTTCTAGGTTTTCTTCAAAATTCCCAATTTCCCCACAATTTTCATGTCTAATTCCATGTATAAACCTTGT
>ML277133.1:0-24457 GCA_005239495.1 Nicotiana undulata | reverse complement strand
ACACTTCTGGTATCATGAGAGAAAATCGTAATCAAATAAATAATATAAAGACAATTCTAAATTCTAAATATAAGAAATTAAGAATTTCAGTAATTTTACCACCAACTTTATGACGAATGTCTCCTTCAGGGAGAAATGCCATTAACATCTGAATATTTTATATCTAAGCGAAAATCGCAAGTCAATACATCCTTCAGGGAAAGATATATGAGTTGTTATTTCGTACGGGGAACTCAATAACTAACCATAATATATTAATGTGGTGCAGTAGAAAGCATTCTACAAGAATGCATTTGCCTTAGAATGATACTTAATAAAATTTCCAAGATGTTTTACGTACAACAGGTACGTGCGGCAATGATTTTTATGCCACAAAATAATATTTATATCCTCTGTTATTCTAGCTCTTCAGGAGGTGAGTAGAGGTATTTCTTCATTCACTCCAGGGAATGAAAATGTGCTTAAAAAATAACTTTGAATAGCTCATTATTTTGTTTAAGCACGGAAAGACACACTTTCATAATATTTTCCTACTTCAGGAGAAAATTTTAATTGTATTACTTTTTCAAGAGAAAATTTAAAATACGAAATATTGAGTATATATTCTCTCAATCATATTACCTCTTCTGGAGGTGAATTGAAATATATTTACATCAAGAGCGCGTTCATATGTACGAGCTTTATTAATATTATCACATTCACTTCAGGGAATGGATTAATATTTATCAAAATTTCTCACCCTTCAGGGAATGGAACATAATTATCTGAACGTGCATCAATCACACCAAATTGTGTGATGGCTTAGAACCTCTTTTAAGATAATGCTACTTCAAGAGCAAATAGAGGCATGCAAGTAATATAGAGAAATTTTCTAACTTATCTTCAATTGTAACCATAGAAAGCCTAAATTATCACTTCTGGTGGTTAACAAAACTTAGTTACAATGAGATAAACGAAACATAACCACTTCTGGTGGTTGTATATTTCTTGCAAACTCTACTGGAGTTTGAGTGAATCTAATAATGTTACCCATTTTGTAATCCTTTATTAAGATAATCAAAAGGTAAATAAGTACCAAAATGGCGACTATATAAGTATACATATCCCCCAAACGTTTTCCACAGAAACTGCTAGGGTAGTCTCGCCATCATATAATAGCTTAAGTAAAATCATTTTTCTTTCTCTTTCTAATTCCACGAGATCTCGTCCAAGTAAAATGGCATCTACATAATTAGTTGGCTAGAAAGACGTGATTAACATGCATGATAAACATATATTTAGAACAAGAAAGTTCATACCTTGGATACTTTCAAAGATTTGCTCGATATGACAGAATCTCGTGCTGATAACGTGTTATAAAATAACGACCGTAAAGAAATAAACCAAAGAAAAGTATATAGAGAGAGATTGATGTATTATTCAACTTTCAAACTCATGTACATAATAAACTGAAATCTCCTCTATTTATAGAAGAAGGAAGCTGTTGTGTAAGCTGCTACTGTACCAGACATAGATAATCTTCTACCGGGGGTAATATTTATCCATAACTAAGTACCGAAATGATAAGCTTCTTTAGGAAGCGTATTTCCAATAGAGTACCAAATAGATACATATATTTACGGTAGAGTCCCATATGGATAAGCTTCTTCAGGAAGCTTATATATATATATATATATATATATATATATATAAAAGATTTTTGATGAAGTTTACGGATGATGTGATCTCTCAATATTACACATAGGTCCGCCAGACCTTGGACTTGTGGCATTAGTAATGTCATGGGCGGCTTTCCAGCCATGCCCCAAAACCCCTTGGACCCGCCTCGTGGCGTCCTAGTAAGCCTCTCAACGCCTAGCGGCACGGACGGCCCCGTGGTTTTGGCCGCTCCAAGTGACAAGCGCGCATGTGCCTCTGTCGCCCCACCGATTCCCTCTCTAGCGCCCAGCTGCAAGCAGCTGCCAACAGCGTCGCGCGCGCATACAATGTCGCGCACGCAGATCGTGATGCCTGAGACAAAGTTGCTGACAACGGACCTGTTTCTACCTTTGTAGAAAACTAAGTCCTTTTCCTTGTAAATATATAATAGTTTTATTCCATGCACTTTCATTATATTTCTCTAGCGTAGTTTGGTCTAGTCATGTACCTTTGGTTTATTTTTCTTAAGCATTATTAGGGGGGATTAAGTAATTAAAAACTTTCTAGCAAGCAATTCTCTGTACTGGTGTCTCTCCCCCTCGGCATCGCGTTGCCTTCTTTTCTAATAGCTTTCATTAATGCAATCAAGCTTTTATTCAATTCTCATTATTGTTCTCTCAATTGTTGGCATTGGTTTTCCCGCACGGCACTAACAATCTCGTCTAGTGTGCGGAGGGGACCTCACTCGGCGGACAGCAACTGCCCTGACATCGGTTTCTTAGCCTTACGTCGCCCTTCCAAATAATCTCAGGAAGGTGTTGCGTAATAGTTGGAATCAGAGCCTAGGCTCAACATCGGACGAGGGAACGCATTGGCATTACCACCATTTCTGACCATGGTAAATCAAGGGGACCGCATTGCGGCCCTTGAGGAGACGGTCGACGTACTACGACCCATTGTGGATACGGTGCCGGAACTGAAAACCAGCCTAGTGTAAAGGTTGGACGACCTGGACCGCAGAATGGCCCAGGCCGAAGTTGACATAGGAAACATGAGTCGCGACTGTGAAGGAGACCGGCAAACGGCAGCTACTGAGGCAGCCGAAATGTTTGATAAATTCGAGGGACTCCAACAGGAGCGCGCTGAGGATTTAGCCCACAAGGCACAAGAGGCAGACAGGATGACTGACATGCAGAAAACTATCGACGACTTGACAGGCCAACTCAATGTTGTCAATGCTTCTCTACAAGGCTTGCTTCGAGGCGGTAGAAATCAAATTGGGGGTGCTGTGAACCTCGCCCCCTTGGCACCGAAGCTGAAAATTCCTGAGCCAAAGCCAAACAGTGGGGCTAGGAATGCTAAAAAAGTGGAAAATTTCATCTTCGACATCGAGCAGTATTTCGATGTCGTGGGAGGCCTAGAAGAAGTCAAGAAGGTAGCAATTGCTGCCATGTATCTTCAGGGTGATGCTAAGCTCTGGTGGCGAGTGAAGTACGAAGCCATCAGGGCCGGTGAAGATGCTCTGGAGACATAGGCGGAACTGAAAATGTTAAGTACAATGCAAGGAGGAAACTACGGGAGCTCCGCTAGACCAAATTAGTGCCGGACTACGTGCGATAATTCTCCGCACTCATGCTGAACATCCGCGACATGGGGGACAAGGACAAGCTCTTCATATTCCTGGAAGGGTTGAAACCTTATGCCCGCATGGAGGTGCAAAGACAAAGGGTAGATACCCTTCCCAAGGAAATCCAAGCAGCGGAATGCCTTGGGGACTACCAAATGGAAGCTTAGAAGGATAGGCCACAACCGCCTGTCCGAGCGGGTTACAAAGGAGGCCAACCTAACAATGGTGGCCCTAACAGGGATGGGGGAGACCGGAGTGCAGGCAAATCTAAGGCTCCCTCCTCAGGAAGCAACAATGTTGCGTCAAACAACAATGATCGGGGGAGAAAGCCACCCTCAGGATGCCGTCATTGCGGCGGGCCACATTGGAATAATGAATGCCCACGTGCACAGATGAACGCCCATCAAGATTATGATTATGGGACGGATGATGAGGCAGATGATGATGTACAGACCGAACCAGTCAGTGCTTTCAATGCAATTGTGGGTTCTGTTTCTCAGGCATTAGCGTGAACCAGTGCTGGTATCCGCAAGAAGAAGGACCCCTGCCCAATCGCCAAGAAGGGGGAAAAGAAGATGAATAAAGGGACTCCTTCTAAGCAATAGAGGACCTTGATGTTCGTTGAACTGAGGGTAAACGGCAAACCCATTCGGGCGATGATAGATACAGGTGCTACTCACAACTACTTGGCCTCAACTCAGGTGGAGCGTCTTGGGATAGTTGTGGGAAAGGGTCGGGGTCATATCAAGGCTATTAACTCACCTCCTCAGCCAGTGGGTGGAATAGCCAAAGAAGTACCGGTGAAGATGGGTCCTTATGAAGGTAAGTTCACCTTGCGCGTCGTGATCATAGATAATTTTGAGTTGATAGTTGGGCTGGAATTCTTGAGGTAGACCAACACCATGCCCGTACCATATGCGGACATGCTTCTGATGATGGGAGTAAACGGGGCCACGCCCTGCATTATTTCGTGCATATCCATGAAGATGGCTTCTGAGAACATCTCGGCCTTGCAGTTGAAAAAGGGAGTCAAGAGACATGAGCCTACATTTTTGGCTACCCTATGCATTGAAGAAGTAGAACGCTCATCGGGTCCACTTCCTACACCCGTAAAGGAGCTACTACTGGAATTCGAAGATGTCATGCCACAGGAAATGCCGAAGCGACTTCCGCCTAGGCGCACTGTGGACCATGAGATTGAGTTGGTGCCGGGTGCGAAGCCACCTGCCCGGGCGCCTTACAGAATGTCACAACCCGAACTCACCGAGCTTTGGAGACAATTGATGGAAACGCTAGACACAGGGATCATTGTACCCTCTAAGTCCCCATTTGGGTCCCCTGTGCTTTTCCAAAAGAAACATGATGGTAGTCTACGCCTCTGCGTGGATTATCGGGCTCTAAACAAAATTACTGTGAAGAACAAGTATCCTATTCTGCTCATGGCAGACTTGTTCGACAGATTGGGGAGTGCAACGTTGTTCACAAAAATTGACCTAAAGACAGGGTATTGGCAAGTCCGGATTGCTGAGGGCGATGAACACAAGACGACCTATGTGACAAGATATGGGTCGTTCGACTTCCTAGTTATGTCGTTTGACTTGACTAATGCCCCAGCCACATATTGCACCCTGATGAACCAAGTCTTCCAAGAGTACATTGACGAATTCGTGGTGGTCTATTTGGATGACATTGTGGTTTATAGCCAAACACTGGAAGAACACCTGGAGCACTTGCGGAAGGCTCTAGCCCGGTTGCGTAAGCATGAATTATACGCAAAGCTATCCAAGTGCTCTTTTGCTCAGAAATAGATCGACTTCCTCGGGAATGTCATTGAGGAATGGACGATCAAGATAGACCATCAAAAGATCCAAGCCATCACAAATTGGCCGCCACCCAAGGATATCCACGCCTTGAGGGCATTCCCTGGCCTATGCAATTTCTATAGGCGATTTGTGAAGAACTACTCCCTCATAGAAGTGCCATTAACAGAACTCCTCAAGAAGGTCACGCCTTGGGATTGGGGTCCTAGGCGAGCGGAGGACTTCAATGCATTAAAAGCGGCTATGTCTAGTAGCCCTGTCTTGGCCCTTCCTGACTTGGCCAAGCCATTCGAGGTACAAACGGATGCTTCTGACTATGCTATTGGCGGAGTCTTACTACAAGACGGGCATCCCGTAGCATAAGTGAGCCGGAAGCTGAAGGATGCAGAGCGGCGCTATGCCGCCCATGAGAAAGAACTATTGGTTGTCGTTCATTGCTTACGCCTTTGGAGGCATTATCTGATGGGATCACCGTTCGTGGTCAAGACAGACAACACAGTTGTTAGTTATTTCATGACCCAACCGAAGCTGAATGGACGATAGGCCCGGTGGCAGGAAATCCTAGCAGAATTTAACTTCAACCCGGAGTACCGTAGCGGGAATACCAATCATGTTGCTGATGCACTCAGTCGCAGAGCGGACCTAGCATCGATGTGCCTACTCGTCACCCTAAGGGGGAGCGAAGTAGCCACCTCCATAAAAACCAGATACATGACCTACTCATCAAGGATCCCGCTGCACAGTATTTGGTTGATCTAGTAGGACAGGGTAAGAATCGCCAGTTCTATATGGATGATGGTTTCTTGAAGGTAAAAGGGAACCGACTCTATGTTCCTAAAGGAGGAGATCTGAGAAGAACTCTCTTGGCGGAATGTCATGACACTCTATGGGCCGGCCATCCCGGTGAAGAACGCACCATGGCATTGCTTCGCCGTGCATATTATTGGCCCCAAATGGCCGACGACGGCGCGCAGCATGTGAGGACTTGTCTAGTATGCCAGAAGGACAAGTCCTACCGCTTGACACAAGCGGGACTCTTGGAACCTCTAGCTGTTCCAAAGAGACCTTGGGAAAGCGTGTCTTTGGATTTTATCACCGGATTACCCAAGGTCGGAGATCTCACAACTGTCTTGGTTGTGGTGGATCAGTTTTCCAAGTATGCCACCTTTATTACAGCGCCTCAATTTATATTAGCAGAAGATACAACTCGACTCTTATTCTCTCATGTCGTCAAATATTGAGGCTTGCCCAAAGACATTGTTAGTGATCGTGATTCACGTTTCACTAGTAACTTTTGGACCTAACTATTTAAGTGCCTCGGGTCAAAATTGAGTCATAGCTCAAGTTTTCATCCGCAATCTGATGGCCAGACAAAGTGGTTCAATGGTATGTTGGAGGAATACCTCCGCCACTTTATTACCGGATCGCAGAAGAATTGGGAGAAGCTTCTGGATGTTGCCCAACTGTGTTTAAAATCCCAAAAGAGCTCCAGTACAAACAAAAGCGCTTTTGAAATTATTACCGGGCAACGACCGCTACTCCTACACACTGTGAATGCACCAAACATGGGAAAATCTCCTCGTGCTGTTAGCTTCTCAAAAGAATGGAAGCGGAATATGGAGATAGTGTGGAGCTATCTTGTTAAAGACCAAAAGAGAATAAAGAGGCATACTGATCAGAATCGTCGCTTTGTTGAATACAAAGTAGGAGACAAAATGATGGTCAGAATCCCTAAGCGGTACTTATTTGCAGAGGTCCATGACCCTCGCCCGTTGCAAAAATATATTGGACCTTTGTCCATTGAAAGGCGCATTGGGAAAGTTGCATACCGGGTGAATATCCCAGCTTGGTGGAAAATCCATCCTGTTTTCCATGTCGGTCTACTGAAACCCTTTCGGGAAGACACGGAGGATCCTTCACGGGGCCAACTCACAATACCCAATATTCGAGGCCCCGGTGCAACCGAAAAAAGGCGGGCCGAAGCTATTCTTGATGACCGGGTAATTCATGCCTCCGGGAAGGATCACCAAGAATTCTTGGTAAAATGGAAAGGGTGTGATGCAGAGGAGAACACTTGGGAGAGGGGAACAAACCTCAAAGCCTACAAGAGCCTAATTGAATATTATTTTGCAAGTAAGACGTCGAGGACGTCGCCAACTCAGGTGGGGGAGAATGTCATGCGCGGCTTTCCAACCATGACCCATGACCCTTTGGACGCGCCCTGTGGCGTCCTAGCAAGCCTCCCAACGCCTAGCGCCACGGACGGCCCCGTGGTCTTGGTCGCGCCAAGTGACAAGCGCGCATGTGCCTCTGTCGCCCCACCGATTTCCCTCGCTAGCGCCTAGCCGCAAGCAGCTTCCAACAGCGTCGCGCGCGCAGACAATGCCCCGCGCGCATATCGTGATGCCTGAGACAAAGTTGCTGACAACGGACCTGTTTCTACCTTTGCAGAAAACTAAGTCCTTTTCCTTGTAAATATATAGTAGTTTTATTCCATGCACTTTCATTATGTTTTTCTAGCGTAATTTGGTCTAGTCATGTACCTTTGGTTTATTTTTTTTAAAGCATTATTAGGGGGGATCAAGCAATCAAAAACTTTCTAGCAAGCAATTCTCTGTACTAGTGTCTCTCCCCCTCGATACCGCGTTGCCTTCTTTTGTAATAGCTTTCATTAACGCAATCAAGCTTTTATTAAATTTTCATTATTGTTCTCTCAATTGTTGGCATTGATTTTCCCGCACGACACTGACAATCTCGTCTAGCGTGCGGAGAGGACCTCACTCGGCGGACAGCAACTGCCCTGACATCGATTGCTTAGCCTTACGTCACCATTCCAAAGAATCTCAGGAATTCGCCGCGTAACAGTAACCATGACACGATCTGCCAAAATAAGTGTTAATGCATATGACAGTGTTTTATTTGGTTATTAGAAAATCAGGTAAACGTTAGAACTTTAGCACCAAAAAGAACACATAAAAGGGGTAACATTAATTGATCCACATTTAGCACTAAGCCACTTTAATTTATGCTAGCAACAGTATATACCCCAATGGTGCTACTCCAGAATTTATAGTCCGTTTGGCCAAGCTTCTAAAATCAGCTTATTTTGATAAGTGCTTTTTTCAGAAGTACTTTTAAAAAAAGTACTTTTGGTGAAAAACAGTTTGTGTTTGGCTAATTAATTTGAAAAGCACTTTTAAGCAGTAATTAGTGTTTGGCCAAGCTTTTGAAAACTGCTTCTAAATGTATATTTCTCAAAAGTGCTTTTGGAGAGAAGTTATTTTTTTCTACTTCTTCAAAACTGCTTCTGCTTCTCCTCAAAAATACTTTTTTTCCTCCAGAAGCTTGGCCAAACACCTCAATTTTTGGCCAAAAATACTTTTGACCCCCCAAAAAAAACCTGGTCAAACAGGCTATTAATGTGGTATACATAAAAAAGCAGCAGGTACACTACCCAATATAAGGAAGGTCTCATCAGCAGATCCAAGAAGAATGCTTATGTAATAAATGATGTAAGCAACAGTTTTTTGCGTATTTTTTTTTACTGCTGTACCACTCCTTTCCGCTAGAGCAACCAAAACTCCATTGACGCACGCCCCGCTCTTTGCTGTTGTTTTATGGTTTTCAGTCTCAAGCAATAAAATTGTATTAGTGGAAAAAATTACTTGGGCCTTTAAAACTTTTCCCATCTCAAAGATGTGTTCGTGTTTCCACCTGGGGTGGCAAAGGGCGGGGCAGGTCGGATATGGGCGAGTCAAAATGGGTACGCAAAAACGGATCAATTGTCTAACCCGACTCATAGTTGATATGGCTAAATAACGGGTTAATCGGCGGATAATACGGATATTCATATCATACATGGTTTCTTGAATATGATCACTTTTGGAAAATTCCTAGTCTCCCAACTTGAGAAAGCCCCAATTTGAGACTTTACAAATGTAAAAGTTAAACTCATTAGTGTCACACCTCCTTTTTCACTGGTATGGGTAACAAGGGAATTTTTCCACTTTAAGTGACATTATCGATTTTGAATTTATTTTATTTATTCAGAGTCGCCACTCGAATTTTTTACGGTGTTCCGGGACACCATTTATTTATTAAAAATTCCAAACCAAGGAATTTTGACTCTGTTCTAATAGTCTGCGAACCAGAAATCCGAGTAAGGAATTCTGTTAACCCGGGAGAAGGTGTTAGGAATTCCCGAGTTCCGTGGTTCTAGCACGGTCGCTTAATGATTAAACTTGGCCTAAATTGTCTAATTACTGCTTTTATACCTAAGTGCATTTTTTATATCCTTACCGCTTTATTATTCTTTTGTATCCAACGAGTTATTTTGAGACGGGTTACATATGCGTAAAACCCGTTGAAAATTGAGATGTATCAAAAATCATGTCACGCGGACGTGTACATAATTCTCGACACTGAATACATTTGAAGAGGTAAATAAAGTTGCGCAAGCGCGTATTTTGTTTTGTTGTAAAAAAGAAATCGGAATCACGTCACGCGAGCGTGTACGTAATTCCGATAATTTTTAGAAATCCGTTCCTAAGGGTGTCTCGACGAGTGTTCATTTTAGTCTTTATTTGTGTTACGTAAACGTATACACGATTTTGAGAAAAAGGTATATTTTAGTTGTTTTCATTCAAAGTTACGCAAACGTATACTTTGATCATTGATTTATTCTCTAAATTTTATAATTTTTATCTAAAAGAGGTATATTTTAGCTTACAAAATATGTATATAAACCGCTTTTGATATTTATGAATTTATCTTGAAACAAGTCACGGTGGCGTGCACTTGTTGTTTTTGGACACATCGTAACCGCGCCACATGGAATGCACCCGCGATTACAACATATGATTTTATTATTGTTTGGAGTTAGGGTCGGGGGCATGATGTAACGACCCGGTCTGTCGTTACGTAAAATCTGCATTTTTTATTGTTTTTATTGATTTGTTATAGATTGGTTATACTGTAGTTGGTGTATTAGAGTTGATAGGCTTAAAATCGAATGGTTGTAGTGAAAGTTCAATTAATTAGCCTTTAAAAATAGCCTTGGGAAAAGTCAACTAAGAGTTGACTTATTGGTAAACAACCTCGGAATGCGAATTTTATGGCTCGAATAGCTTCGTTAGGTAATTTGGGACTTAGGAGTGTGTTCAGAATAATTTTGTGATGTCCGGTGTAGAATTAAGCTTGAATTGGCGAAAATTAGTTTTTGGCGATTTCCGTTCGACAGTGAAAAATAGGCTATCGGGGTCGGAATGGAATTTCGATAGTTTGAGAAGGTTCGTAATGTCATTTTGGATGTGTCTGCAAAATTTCAGGTCAAGCGGAGTTGATTTGGATAGTTTCGGCATCATTGGTGGATTTTAGAAATATCAAAGTTCTTAGGCTTGAATCCGATGTGAATTTGGTGTTTTGATGTTAGTTTTGATGTTTCGAGAGTACAACTAAGTTTGAATGATGTTATGGGATATGTTGGTAAGTTTGGTTGGGGTCCCGAGGGGCTCGAGATTGATTTCCGGGTGGTTAATGGGCATTTTTGGACTTAGAGCAATTGCTGGTTTTCTCGTGTCAGTGCAGCAGATTTTTACTCTCTGCGATCGCATGAAGCGAGTCGCAATCGCATAGTGCATTTTGAGAGGGGTAGGATTTACACTCTGCGATCGCATAAGTGTGCTCGTGATCGCAGAGGTCGAGCAGGACAGGCATTGTGATCGCGTGAGGGGATCGCGATCGCGTAGGGATAAGGCAGGCGCGTGAGGGGCACGGTCGAATGGTCTTCGCGATCGCGTGAGGTTGAGAATTTGTTCTCCGCAATCGCGGCAGAGAGTCCGCGATCGCGGTGAAGAAATAACTGGGCATATTTAAATTAAACCCTCCGCGACCTAAACCCTTATTTCACCATTTGTGTACGGACATGGAGCTTTTTGGACGAATTTTGAAGGAGAAAATCAGTGGGTATCACAGAGGTAAGTAATTTGATTATTAAAACTCATTTTTGGGTGATTATAGACCATAATCCCAGCCTTTAATTCATGAAAAACAGTAGAAAAATAGGATTTTGGGGCATGAGATTATGAGACTTTTAGGGGTCAATTTGAGGGGTCAAACGAACTCCGATTTTGGTGTTCTTTATATGTACGGAATCGTGAGAAGATGAAGAACACTTTTCTGTAAAAAAATTCTGAGTTTCGGGACGCGGGCTCGGGGGTCGGGTTTTGACCGAATACGGATTTTTGAGCCAAATTCGATATTTTTTTCAATTGGAATTTATTCCTTAAGCATATGTTGATTATAAAAATCTTAACTTGGTAGATTTGGAGCCTTAGGAAGTTGATTCGAGAGGCAAGCGCATTGCGGAATAATTCCGGGCTAGTTTTGAGGTAAGTAATGTCTTTAAATCCTGTCCTAAGGGTATGAAACCCCGGACTATGCACCCTTTCACAGGTTTTGAAATAAAACGGTTAGAACTTTGGAAATATCTTCCGTATTTAGGCGACTATTGAGTTGCGAAACCGATTTTGAAGCCTATGCTTAATTAATATTATTTTATTATGATATGATTTGGGTTGTAAGCCGTGTTTGGAGCTTAGTGCCGATCTGTTTTCCCTTTGAGGGTTGTGTTACTATATTTTTTCCTCACTGATATGCTATGATTTTGCACTCAGTCTTTTTATGATAAATTGTTTTGACACTCAGAGTATTTTGATACTATTTATTGAAAAATGAAATACTGCTTTGGGTCGAGAACCCGGTAAGTTTATGGCTTAATGGCAAATTGAGAGTGTCTGACTGAGTGGTGAGGAGGCTTTTAGGCCTCAGGAGTGCGGTGAGGAGGCTTTCAGGCCTCAGGAGAGTGGTGAGGAGGCTTTCAGGCCTTATGTTATTATAGCGCTTGGGT
The DNA here is from genome assembly GCA_005239495.1 of Nicotiana undulata. Lineage (NCBI taxonomy): Eukaryota > Viridiplantae > Streptophyta > Magnoliopsida > Solanales > Solanaceae > Nicotiana > Nicotiana undulata. Next base: position 12,465 of record ML277133.1, on the reverse strand, counting down.
TGTAGGAGCCCCTCCGGAGTCTATACACACCCCCAGTGAGCGCCGGTACCGATATTGAGTGATGATTGCCCGCGAGGCTGATACTGAGTGATGATTGATACTGAGTGATGACTATTACTGAGTGATTAAGAGGATGCCTGAGGGGAAACTGTTACAAGAAATGATTTTGGCCCGAGGGGAAGATTTATTATGATTTTCTAAGTATTCGAACTACAATTTACTTCATTTTCGAACTGGTTTTTACTGAGATATACTGATATTTCACATGTTTTCAAAGGATTTCTGAAAACTGATTTCGAATTTATTACTTGATAAATACTACATGGTGACTTGGTGTGTTACTGGTTTCGTGGAATTGTGTATTTGTACTGTGTGTTTATATTACTCAGACTGTGATTTATTTTCATTACTACTGAGTTGGCGTACTCATAAAGACTCCATGTGCCTATGTGCACAGATTCAGGTACTAGCTCGCAGCAGTAGTTGACGCAGGTTCGATAGCAGCATTCATGGGATTTCGAGGTAGCTGTCCAGCGTCCACAACTTCTCCACTTCCCTTCCTTATTTAGCTTTAGCATTTGATTCAGAGACATATTATAGTTTTGGCAGAGTTAGATTTAATTATTCTTAGATGCTCATGACTATTGACTCCAGTTCTGGGAAGTTTTTTTAGAGTTGTTTAGAATATTATGGGGACGCTAAGCCTTACTTAAATTATTTGTGCTATGGTTGCATGCTTATTGTTATATTGTGACCTGTTATAATTGAATAAATGAGTAGTAAAGTGACGGCTGGCTAGCCTAGTTCCACGATAGGCGCCATCACGGCCTGTTAGGATTTGGGTCGTGACAAGTTGGTATCAAAGCCCTAGGTTAGATAGGACTCAACGGTCATGAGCAGGTTCAGTAGAGTCTTGCGGATCGGTACGGAGACGTCTGTACTTATCTTCGAGAGGCTGCAGAACTTTTAGGAAACATCTCTATTTTCTTGAACTCTTTCGTGCCAATCTATTGATTCTTGAAATCTAAACTTACGTTGTTTCATTCTCTCACAGATGGTGAGGACACGCAATACCGATCAGGGTGACCAGGCACCAGCCAGACCCACAAGAGGTCGAGGCCGTGTTAGAGGTAGGGGACCAGTCCAGGCAGCAGTCGGGGTAGTACCACAGGATCCGCCTATCGTTCAGGATCAGGTTCCCACCGATGGCGCTCCAGCGGGACAGGCTCAGGCACCGGCAGTGCCTATTGTTTTTCTAGGTCTTCAGGAGACCCTGGCTTAGATATTAACGGTGTGTTCCAGTTTAGCTCAGGAAGTTGCTATGTTCACTACTGCCACTACAGCTCAGGCCGATGGAGGCAATCAGACTCCAGCTGCCCGGACACTTGAGCGGGTTGTACGGAGTATTCAGGCACCAGGAGCATCCCCAGTTCAGCTGGCTGCTCCAGCACAGGATATTGTGGTCGCTGTTATGCCTGAGGACGAGCAGCGTAGGTTGGAGAGGTTTAGCAAACTTAAGCCTCCGACTTTCAGTGGTACCGAGGGCGAGGATGCCTAAGGTTTTCTTGATAAATGCTAGAGGATACTACGTACTGCGGGTATTTTGGAGACTAGTGGGGTCTCGTTTGTCACATTTCAGTTTGCGGGTGCTGCTTTTACTTGGTGGGAATCATTCGAGAGGCGTAGTCCGGTTGGTTCAGCTCCTCTCACCTGGCAGCAGTTTTCCACGATCTTCTTGGAGAAATATGTTCCTTAGTCCCACAGAGAGGAGCAGCGGAGGCAGTTTGAGCAGATGCGCCAGGGAGAATTATCAGTCACCCAGTACGAGATGAGGTTTTCTGAGTTAGCCAAACATGCTTCTCAGATTGTCCCTACTGACAGGGAGAGGATTAGGAGGTTTGTAGATGGTCTCTCGTATCAGCTTCGGATTTTGATGACCAAAGAGAGGGTGTCTGGTGTCACATTTGAGCAGGTTGTTGATATTGCTCAGGATATTGAGTCGGTTCGTACGAAAGATCGTGAGGAAAGAGAGGTCAAGAGGCCTCATGGATCAGGAAATTTCAGTGGTGCCCCTTCCAGAGGGAAATTTCAGCCCAACAGAGGTCGTTCATTTAGACCTCTACAGTCAGTTCGCCCAACGTACAATGGTGTATCGTCGGGGCAGGGTCCTCGCAATGCTCATCAGGGACATTCATCTTTTAGTGCCCTTCCAACTCAGAGCTCCGCCCGAGCATCATCTTATCAGGGCTCTTCTATGCATGTTCCGTCCAGTGGTTATCAGGGTGACAGAGGTTCTCGTCAGTTTTCGTCTCCGGCTTCAGGTAGTTATTATGAGTGTGGAGAGTTCGGACATGGGTGGAGGCAGTGTCCCCGTCGTCCTAGTAGTTCATCTCAGCAGAGGGTTCAGCCCTCGGTTTCAGCCCCAGTCACTTCACCACCTACCCAGGCCGCTAGGGGTGGTGGTCAGGCAGCTAGAGGCCGTCCTAGAGGAGGAGGTCGAGCAGGTGGAGGCCAGCATCATATTTATGCACTTACGGCTAGGCCTGATGCTATGGCCTCAGATGCGGTGATTACAGGTACTATTTTAGTTTGTCACAGTGATGCTTTGGCTTTATTTGACCCTGGTTCCACGTACTCTTATGTCTCATCCTATTTTTCTCATTTTCTGAATATGCTCTGTGAGTCTCTAGTTACTTTTGTTCATGTTTCGACTCCGGTGGGTGATACTATTGTTGTGGACCGTGTGTGTCGGTCGTGTCTTATATGTATTGGGGGTCTGGAGACCCCAGTGGACTTGATGTTACTGAGTATGGTCGATTTTGATGTAATTCTGGTCATGGATTGGTTATCCACATGTCATGCTATTCTTGATTGTCACGCTAAGACCGTTACCTTAGCTATGCCCGGAGTTCCGAGAGTTTAGTAGAGGGGGTCTATAGAGCACGTGCGTAGCAGAGTGATTTCTTATTTAAAGGCTCAGCGTATGGTTGAGAAAGGGTATGAATCTTACCTTGCGTTTGTGAGGGATGTTAGTAGTGAGACTCCATCTGTTAATTCTGTTCCTGTAGTCTGTGATTTTCTGGATGTATTTCCTGCAGACCTGCCAGGCATGCCACCTGACAGGGATATTGATTTTGGTATCGACCCGGTGCCAGATACTCATCCTATCTCTATTCCACCTTACCGTATGGCACCGGCAGAGTTGAAGGAATTAAAAGAACAGCTTCAGGAACTCTTAGATTAGGGGTTCATTCGGCCTAGTGTATCGCCTTGGGGTGCGCCGGTGTTGTTTGTGAAAAAAGAAGGATGGCTCCATGCGTATGTGTATTGACTATAGACAGTTGAATAAGGTTACAGTGAAGAATCGTTATCCGTTGCCTCGTATTGATGACTTATTTGATCAGCTTCAGGGAGCTAAGTTATTCTCCAAGATTGACTTGAGGTCGGGGTATCATCAGTTGAAAATCCGGGATTCTGATATTCCGAAGACGGCTTTCAGGACCAGATACGTCAATTATGAGTTTCTGGTTATGTCAGTTGGGCTGACCAATGCCTCAGCAGCATTCATGCAATTGATGAACATCGTGTTTCATCCCTACCTTGATACTTTCGTTATTGTGTTCATTGATGACATCCTGGTTTATTCTCGTAGCCGGGAAAAGCATGCTCAGCACTTGAGAATCGTGTTGCAGAGATTGAAGGAAGAGAAGCTTTATGAAAAATTCTCTAAGTGTGAGTTTTGGCTTGGTTCGGTAGCTTTCTTGGGGCACGTGGTGTCTAGTGAGGATATTCAGGTTGATCCGAAGAATATTGAGGCGGTGCAGAGTTGGCCTAGACCGTTTTCAGCTACACAAATTTGGAGTTTTCTCGGTTTGGCGGGTTACTATTGTCGCTTTGTGGAAGGATTCTTTTCTATTGCTTCACCTCTGAGCAAATTGACACAGAAGGGTGTTCTATTCAGATGGTCCGATGAATGTGAGGAGAGCTTCCAGAAGTTCAAGTCGGCATTGACCACAACTCCGGTATTAGTGTTGCCTACTGGTTTGGGTTCTTATACGGTCTATTGTGATGCTTCTAGAGTTGGCTTGGGAGCGGTGTTAATGCAGGACGGTAGGGTAATTGCCTACGCGTCGAGACAGTTGAATGTGAACGAGAAGAATTACCCAGTGCACGATCTTGAGTTAGCTTCCATTGTCCATGTCTTGAAGATTTGGCGGCATTATTTGTATGGAGTTCAGTGTGAGATTTACACCGATCAACGTAGCTTGCAGTATCTGCTAAGGTAGAAAGACTTGAATTTGCGAGAGAGGAGATGCTTGGAGCTTCTCAAGGACTATGACTTGACTATTTTGTATCATCCGGGGAAGGCCAATGTGGTGGCCGATGCCTTGAGTCGCAGAGCCGAGAGTTTGGGAAGTCTAGCTTATCTTTCAGCAGTAGAGCGACCTTTAGCCCTTGATGTTCAGGCTTTAGCGGGTCATTTAGTGAGATTGGATTTGTTAGATCCTCCACGGGTGGTAGCTAGCATGGCTTCTCGGTCTTCTTTATTTGATCAGATTAAGGCAAGAAGTATGATGACCGGCACTTGTTAGTTCTCCAGGATAGGGTTCGTAGAGGGGATGCCAGAGATGTGACTATTGGTGATGATGGAGTTATGAGGATGCAAGGCCGTATTTTCGTGCCCAATGTGGATGGTATTCGAGAGTTGATATTAGCAGAGGCTCACAGCTCGCGGTATTCTATTCATCCGGGCGAAGATGTATCAGGATTTGAGACAACAGTATTGGTGGAGGCGGATGAAGAGAGATATTGTAGAGTATGTAGCAAGGTGTCTCAACTGCCAGCAGGTCAAGTATGAGCACCATAGACCAGGTGGTTTGCTTAAGAGATTAGACATTCCGGAGTGGAAGTGGTAGCGAATTACTATGTACTTTGTAGTTGGTCTTCCACGGACTTCGAAGGGTTTTGACGCCATTTGGGTCATTGTGGATAGATTGACCAAGTCCGCGCATTTCATTCCTGTCAGTACTATTTACACTTCAGAGCGGTTAGCTGGTATCTATATTAAGGAGATTGTCCGGTTGCATGGAGTTTCGGTTTCTATTATTTCTGACAGAGGTACTCAGTTCACATCTCAGTTTTGGAGAGCCGTACAGAAAGGTATGGGTACTGATGTAATGTTGAGCACTGAATTTTACCCTCAGACCGACGGGCAGTCGGAATGGACTATTCAGATTTTGGAGGATATGTTACGGGTTGTGTGATTGATTTTGGTGGTTCGTGGGACCAGTTTCTGCCATTAGCGGAGTTTGCATATAATAACAACTACCAGTCCAGTATTCAGATGGCTCCGTATGAGGAGTTATATGGTAGGAGGTGTAGATCTCAGGTTGGTTAGTTCGAGCCTGGTGAGGCTAAGTTATTGGGCACAGACTTGATTCAGGATGCGTTGGAGAAGGTGAAGTTGATTCAGGAGCGACTACGCATGGCGCAGTCTAGACAGAAGAGTTATGCGGACCGAAAGGTTCGGGATGTATAATTTATGGAAGGTGAGAAAGTACTGCTAAAAGTATCACCCATGAAAGGTGTTATGAGGTTCGGAAAGAGAGGAAAGTTAAGTCCTCGGTTTATTGGTCCTTTTGAGGTGCTTCAGAAGGTTGGAGAGGTGGCTTATAGACTTGCCTTGCCACCCAGCTTGTCGAGTGTTCATCCGGTGTTTCATGTGTCGATGATCAGAAAATACGTTGGTGATCCGTCTCATGTGTTAGACTTCAGCACAGTTCAGCTCGAGGGTGATCAGTCATATGAGGTGGAGCCAGTAGCAATTTTGGCTCGTGAGGTCAGAAAGCTGAGATCTAAGGAGATAGCATCAGTGAAGGTGCAGTAGAGAGGTCAGACAGTAGAGGAGGCTACTTGGGAGACCGAGCGGGAGATGCAGAATAAATATCCCCACTTGTTTGAGACTCCAAGTATGTTTCTAGACCCGTTCGAGGACGAACGTCTGTTTAAGAGGGGGAGAATGTAACGACCCGGTCTGTCGTTACGTAAAACCTGCATTTCTAATTGTTTTTATTGACTTTTTATAGATTGGTTATATTGTAGTTGGTGTATTAGAGTTGATAGTCTTAAAATCGAATGGTTGTAGTGAGAGTTCAGTTAATTAGCCTTTAAAAATAACCTTAAAGTGGAAAAAGTCAACTGAGGTTGACTTATTGGTAAACGACCTCGGAATGCGAATTTTATGGCTCAGATAGCTTCGTTAGGTGATTTGGGACTTAGGAGTGTGTTCAGAATAATTTTGTGATGTCCGGTGTAGAATTAGGCTTGAATTGGCAAAAGTTAGTTTTTGGCGATTTTCGGTCGACAGTGAAAAATAGGCTATCGGGGTCGGAATGGAATTCCGATAGTTGGAGCAGGTTCGTAATGTCATTTTGGACGTGTCTGTAAAATTTCAGGTCAAGCGGAGTTGATTTGGATAGTTTCGCCATCATTGGTGGATTTTAGAAATATCAAAGTTCTTAGGCTTTAATCCGATGTGAATTTGGTGTTTTGATGTTAGTTTTGATGTTTCGAGAGTGCAACTAAGTTTGAATGATGTTATGGATTATGTTGGTAAGTTTGGTTGGGGTCCCGAGGGGCTTGAGATTGATTTTCGGGTGGTTAACGGGCATTTTTGGACTTAGAGCAATTGCTGGTTTTCTGGTGTTAGTGCAACAGATTTTTACTCTCTGCGATCGCGTGAAGGGAGTCGTGATCACATAGTGCATTTTGATAGGGGTAGAATTTACACTCTGCGAACGCATAAGTGTGCTCGCGATCGCAGAGGTCGAGCAGGACAGGCATTGTGATCGCGTAAGGGGATCGCGATCGCGTAGGGATAAGGCAGGCGTGTGAGGTGCGCGGTCGAATGGTCTTCGCGATCGCGTGAAGAGAGCTGCGATCGCGTGGGGTTGAGAATTTGTTCTCCGCGATCGCGACAAGGAGTCCGCGATCGCGGTGAAGAAATAACTGGGTATACTTAAATTAAACCCTCCGCGACCTAAACCCTTATTTCACCATTTATGTACATACAGGGAGTTTTTTGGATGAATTTTGAATGAGAAAATCAGTGGGTATCACAGAGGTAAGTAATTTGATTATTAAAACTCATTTTTGGGTGATTATAGACCATAATCCCAGGTTTTAATTTATGAAAAACAGTAGAAAAATAGGATTTTGGGGCATGAGATTATGAGACCTTTAGGGGTCGATTTGAGGGGTCAAACGGACTCCGATTTTGGTGTTCTTTATATGTACGGAATTGTGAGAAGATGAAGAACACTTTTATGTAAAAGAATTCTGAGTTTCGGGACGCGGACTCGGGGGTCGCGTTTTGACCGAATTCGGATTGTTGAGCCAAATTTGATATTTTTTTCAATTGGAATTTATTCCTTAAGCATATGTTGATGATAAAAATCTTAACTTGGTAGATTTGTAGCCTTAGGAAGTTGATTCAAGAGACAAGCGCATTGCGGAATAATTTCGGGCTAGTTTTGAGGTAAGTAATGTCTTTAAATCCTGTCCTGAGGGTATGAAACCCCGGACTATGCACCCTTTCACGGGTTTTGAAATGAAACGGTTAGAACTTTGGAAATATCTTCCGTATTTAGGCGACTATTGAGTTGCGAAACCGATTTTGAAGCCTATGCTTAATTAGTATTATTTTATTATGATATGATTTGGGATGTAAGCCGTGTTTGGGGCCTAGTGCCGATCTGTTTTCCCTTTGAGGGTTGTGTTACTATATTTTTTCCTCACTGATATGCTATGATTTTGCACTCAGTCTTTTCCTGATAAATTGTTTTGACACTCAGAGTATTTTGATACTATTTATTGAAAAATGAAATACAGCTTTGGGTCGAGAACCCGATATGTTTATGGCTTAATGAAAAATTGAGAGTGTCTGACTGAGGGGTGAGGAGGCTTTCAGGCCTCAGGAGTGCGGTGAGGAGGCTTTCAGGCCTCAGAAGTGTGGTGAGGAGGCTTTCAGGCCTCAGGAGAGTGGTGAGGAGGCTTTCAGGCCTTATGTTATTATAGCGATTGGGCTGTAGGAGCCCCTCCGGAGTCTGTACACACCCCCGGTGAGCGCCGGGACCGATATTGAGTGATGATTGCCCGCGGGGCTGATACTGAGTGATGATTGATACTGAGTGATGACTATTACTGAGTGATTGAGAGGATGCCTGAGGGGCAACTGTTACAAGAAATGATTTTGGCCCGAGGGGCAGATTTATTATGATTTTTCTAAGTCTTCGAACTACAATTTACTTCATTTTCGAACTGGTTTTTACTGAGAATTTTACCTAGATATACTGATATTTCACATGTTTTCAAAGGATTTCTGAAAACTGATTTCGAATTTATTATTTGATAAATACTACATGGTGACTTGGTGTGTTACTGGTTTGGTGGAATTGAGTATCTGTACTGTGTGTTTATATTACTCAGACTGTGATTTTATTTTCATTACTACTGAGTTGGCGTACTCATAAAGACTCCTTGTTCCTCTATGCACAGATTCAGGTACTAGCTCGCAGCAGTAGTTGACGCAGGTTCGATAGCAGCATTCACGGGATTTCGAGGTATCTGACCAGCGTCCACAGCTTCTCCACTTCCCTTCCCTATTTAGCTTTAGCATTTGATTCAGAGACATATTATAGTTTTAGCAGAGTTAGATTTAATTATTCTTAGATGCTCATGACTATTGACTCCAGTTCTGGGAGGTTGTTTAGAGTTGTTTAGAATATTTTGGGGACGCTAAGCCTTACTTACATTATTTGTGCTATGGTTGCATGCTTATTGTTATATTGTAAACTGTTATAATTGAATAAATGAGTAGTAAAGTGACGGCTGGCTAGCGTAGTTCCACGATAGGCGCCATCATGGCCTGTTAGGATTTGGGTCGTGACACATGAGTTGCCACATCCGAGTGTAGATTATATAGTCATGACTATGGTCGTGACGGTTAAAAATGCTTATTTGAAGCAATGTTCGGTTATTTTCTAAAATTATATAGTAGCCACTATCTAATTAGGGAAGGCATTCGGAATTCACTATGTCTAAAGTAATTCCTAAATTAAATCATGAGACTAATCTCGAGAGGCATTTCTAGATAATGATATGGATCACTCTCAAGCTAGATTCATTAATTCAATATGTGAGAATTTGGGCTATGGCCTTATTTAGCCCGATTTGTTATTTAATATTTTTGACCAATCTTAATATAGGCTATTTGAGAAAGAAGAGAATCTATATAATTGATTAAAAACATGCTAACAATGAAAGGTTTGCAAATAGTCTCAAAAACAGAGTTACTGATTTGCACGTTCTATGGATGAGTCACGTATTTAAAGGATCTAATAATCACAATCAGCTATATTAAATTATTTGACTAAATGGTTTTATCAATTTTAAATGGTATGAATACCTGCTATCTAGTTCATAATTCATACATATTGGGTCTTACATAGGAAATCGAAATTCATTAGAGGCGACATAAACAGTTTTTGAGGAAAATTATGAGAATTTTAAGAAAGCTGATTTTTCATAACAAATTTGGGAATTTGGACAGATCCGTTTTAATGCTAAAACTATACAAAGTTTAAGTGGCATTCTGAATTCTAATTGAATACTAATAATCCATATTACATTAATGTCAAAATAGCCTTAAAGCTTCGGGGCTTCTGCACCCCTTTTGTCCTAATAACCTGGGGGTCCAGGTTGATTAAGGCCTTAATGAGCCATTTTATCAAACTGGCGCAGTTTCAAGGAAATTTCAGATTAGCGGGAAAAAAATAAGGAAAAATAAGGCTGAATCTTAGTTTAGAATGTCCAGTCCATATTTACAACTAAAAGATAAGAAAAATATAGAATCTACGCTGTTACATTGTCATCTTTACTACTATAAATAATTTCCTAAAAATGAAATAATGAAATAAATAAAACTATCAGTTGTTGCTCCTGTGCAAGCTAGCAGCATTTCGTAACCCCAAACCTGTATTTTTCATAAACGTTCTCCAAAAAAGTGAGTAAAATATTTGTGCATTTTCGGAGATCTGACCATTAGGAGGTCAGACATGCTTCCTTAATGCAACTCAACTAGGAAACTAAACCACATTTTGCAAAGTAAACTTCAAAGAGTTCACATTCATCAGGAAAGATTCAATAGCATTTACCAATATTTTTTGACACAAGATTTATCTATTTTATAAGCTAGCAAAAGAGAAAATGGGCTAAAACATCAAGAACACCAACAAGCATTCGCAACACCACATCCTCAGATTTGTATACAAACAAAAAGGAAACACAAACACAAAATAACAGATTTACATAGCAACATAGAACAGAGGTTCAGATTTGAAAATTTTATTTAGAATAAGATGTTACATACCTTTTAGAGAAAAATTAACAAAAGGACCTGACCAAATAAAGGTCAGGAAGAGATGATCTTTGAAGAACCAGTAACAAGAGAGAAAATCACAGCCAAGCAGCAGTAGAATCAACAATAATCAACCAGAAATCCCAAGAGAAAATACCCAGCAAAGTAGTAGTTTAGAACCCAAAAACTGAAGATTTTAGGAAGAATCAATGGCCAAAAACTAGTTCTCAAGATCAGAACTAGGCAGAATCAGATTTGAGACCCATTTTTTTTTTTTTTTGTGTATTTCTCTATTTCTTCTTTTTATTAGTTTCTAAGGAGTAATTTTCCGAATGGAAAAATCTATGTGTGTAATGTTGATTTTCAGTAGTAAAAAGTGTATGGAGGTCTGCAATTGTGTGTGTATATATGGGGTTTTAGGATGGCATCTTATTTAGCATATTCCCTATCCTAATTGGTCTGAAGAAGGTACAGGTACAACTGTCAACCCTATCCTTTTGGAACGTCTATACCATTCTAGAACATTCCAGCCCTTATCCCCTTTTGAAGTTACCATTTTACCCCTAAAATATCTAATTTTCTGATTATTCCCTTGTTTTAGAAGGTTCTTGGGTTGTTACACCCAATATTCTCTGTTTGGGATTCCTATACTACCCCTTAATGTCCCTAGAATTACCCTTTAAGGTTAATCAAGGTTATTTATTAACTTAGGTTAATTACTAGGTTAAAGAACTTGAAACTGATTTAGAATTAGCTAGAGATTAAACTTAGGTGAGTTATTTTAGATTTAGACTTAGTTATGATTAACTTAATTTGAGTCATTAGACTTAATCAACCTAATTGAGTGATCAACTAACTAACCATTTGCAAATTAGCTAACTCTTAGCTTAATAAGCAATTTAGCTTAATTATTTTCCTAAGTTAGGAATCAAGTTAGGTTAATTATTAGGCAATAAGTAACTTCATTCTAATTTAATTAATTTCATTAGTAGCTAAACCTTTGTTTTTTTTTATCAAGAGTTGACTAATTTCAGATTAATTTAGTTGATTAGATATTAATTACTTTAGATTAATTAGTTTAATTAACTCCTTAGAATTAAGTTAATTAATCTTATGATTTGTTTTAGTTAATTAAACCTAATTGACTGTCTTAACTAGGAATTAGGACTTAATTATTCATTTAAAAGAGGGTATTAACTTAGACTAACTTATTTATCAAAGTGTCTCTTTTTAGAAGGTCATCCCCAATTAGATTAACCTTAAGTTATTAATTAAGCTAAATTAGTTCATGACCATTTACTGGTTCATNATTATTAGGCAATAAGTAACTTCATTCTAATTTAATTAATTTCATTAGTAGCTAAACCTTTGTTGTTTTATCAAGAGTTAATTAATTTAGTTGATTAGATATTAATTACTTTAGATTAATTAGTTTAACTCCTTAGAATTAAGTTAATTAATCTAATGATTTGTTTTAGTTAATTAAACCTTATTGACTGTATTAACTAGGAATTAGGACTTAATTATTCATTTAAAAGAGGGTATTAACTTAGACTAACTTATTAAACAAAGTGTCTCTTTTTAGAAGGTCATCCCCAATTAGATTAACCTTGAGTTATTAATTAAGCTAAATTAGTTCATGACCATTTACTGGTTCAGAATCAATTAGTCACCTAATTAATCGACAATTAATCCTAGAGGGGCTATAGTCTTAAATAAGAAACCTATATACAAAGAACAATCATGAACTAACAATGATTAACAAAACAGGATTGACAAAAATAATTAAACATTCGTGATTAAATTTCAGCAGAAAATCAACAATTAACAGAGAATCCTAAAACGACTAAACAAGGCTGCCAAAATAATCAAGAATATGCATGACATGTTAAGAACTGAGTTAATCAAAACGAAGGCAGTGGGAATCAGATAAGAACAATCACATATACGAAACAGTGACAAAACCTAGACTAAAACAGTGACATACATATAGGTTTTGATTTTTTTACATAAAAAATGAAGAAAAGATAGGAGAAAAGGAAAGGGGG
>ML277125.1:0-37387 GCA_005239495.1 Nicotiana undulata | reverse complement strand
AAAAATCCGAAACCGGTCAAAACCCGACCCCCGGTCCCGCATCCCGAAACTCAGAAATTTTTATACAAAGGTGTTCTTCGTCCTCTAACGAGTCCGTACATATAAAGAACACCAAAATCGGAGTTCTTTTGGCCCCTCAAATCGTCCCTTTAAGGTCTCATAATCTCAAGCCCTAAAACCCAATTTTTCTACTGATTTCCCATGAATTTACACTAGTTTTATGTCCTATAATCATCCATAATCGATTTTTAATGACTAGAACACTTACCTCAATGAAGAACAAGGATTTCCCTCTTCAGAATCGTCCCCAAAAGCTCTGTTCCGTACAACAATGGTGAAAAATAAAGTCTAAGTCGCGGAGGGTTTGTTTATATTTTCTGAAGAGTGGTTTCGCACCTGCGGCTACTTAAGCGCACCTGCGGACCCGCACCTGCGATCTCCCTTGAAGTCTCCCAATTCCGCACTTGCGATGCTCCTCCCGCACCTGCGACCTCGCAGGTGCGACAAATTCCTCGCACATGCGGACCAGTCCCCACTCAGCCAAATATCGCACCTGCGGAGCCCAGTCCGCTCCTGCGGAACCGCACCTGCGACTCCCTTTCTGCATGTGCGAAAACACCAGCAACAGCAATCTGCAGATTCACCAAAATCACTCCAAACTTCCCGTTAACCACCCGAAACCATCCCGAGCCCCTCGGGACCCCAACCAAACTTACCAACATATCCCATAACATCATTCAAACTTAGTTGCACTCTCAAAATACCAAAACTAACATCAAAACATCAAATTTACATCGGATTCAAGCCTAAGATCTTTGATATTTCTAAAATCCATCAATGATGCCGAACTATCCAAATCAACTCCGATTGACCTGAAATTTTGTAGACAAGTCCAAAGTGACATTACGAACCTGTTTCAACTGTCGAAATTTCATTCCGACCCCGATAGCCTGTTTTCCACTGCCGACCGGAAATCACCAAAAACTAACTTTCGCCAATTCAAGCCTAATTCTACACCAGACATCACAAAATTTTTCTAAACATACTCCTAAGTCCTAAATCACCTAACGAAGCTATTCGAACCATAAAATTTGCATTCTGAGGTCGTTTACCAGTAAGTCAGCTCTTAGTTGACTTTTCTCATTTTAAGGCTATTTTTAAAGGCTAATTGACTGAACTCTCACTACAACCATTCGATTTCAAGACTATCAACTCTAATACATCAAATACATTGTAACCAATCTTTAACAAGTCAATAGCAACAATTATAATGCATGTTTTACGTAACGACGGACCGGGTCGTTACACAATCGCATTTTGGGCCGCATAATCACCCTCAAATTGGCCAGCAATCTGGCCCACTCTGTGGCCATTATGCGGTCTACATAGTGGTTCTGCGACCGCATAGTGGACCGCTGATTTGCACCTCTTTGTGAATTTTCTTCCTTTAAGTATGTAGGGTATTTTTAATCCAAAAAGTCCAAACCGCGGCAACATAGGAATCCAACCGGGTAGAATTTTGGCTACGAATTTTTATGGGTCCTTACAAATATGCTGCAGCTTCATGGGTACCTTTAAGGGACCCACCTTATTTGGCAGATTGGACACTTGAATACAATAGTCATCCTTCCAAGACATGGATTCTTTGCACCACTAATCATCATGCTTGGAATGTCACGAGTACCTTACCATGCCTGGGGCGTCAAATTATTAACAAGGAATGATTTTCCGTTCGGCGGTGAATTTCATTGTTTTCCTGGCTACTGGGAATGGGCAGAAGACGTCTTAAGTAGGTGATGTTTGACCCTGCAGGACGCAAGAATTTATGACGCCATATATGCTTCACTCTTCACATATGACCATAATACAAATATTATGCAGGCTTTCTGTGAAGCATGGTGCCCTGTTACAAATACATTGATTTCCTCTGCTGGAGAACTATTAATATCACTTTGGGATTTATATAAGATCAGAGGTCTTCCTATAATAGGATCTCCTAATGAGGAAGTTGTGCCAAATGTTGAAGAGCTTACAGGCTTGTACGACAAGGGGAGAAGGCTTCTTCCCCAGACTTGTGAGCATTTGTTTGATGCCTGCCATCGGCTCCGAGAGGGAGGTAGCAACGATCCAAAGATTTCTTTGAAAAAATGGGTAGAATTCTAGTGCAGAAAGACAATGAAGTACACTCAACCTCCATTAAGGAAAGAAAAGAAGTCTACTCGTTTGGAATCGACGCACAATCCTACTGGGGTCATCGAAGAAGTAGTTAATTGGTCGATTGTTGAAGAAGCCTTATTCCATAAGCTAGTATGGGTGACAAGAAAGATGAGACATACTTGGCTGCTTTTCTATCTTGTTGGTTATGTATTTTTGTGCTTCCTTCAAAAGAAGGTGATTTCATTCGTCCTGGGACCTTTAAGATCGCGTGTCATCTTGATTGTAAACGAAGATTCATCCTTGCAGTCCCGATCTTAACTACCATATATAGGGTTTTGAACGTGATTTCAAAGTGCTTGTTGCTTGATCCTGCCCAAACTTGCTTTCCTGCTCATTATGTGTATGGTTGGTTAGCCCATTACTTTAAGACCCATTTTCCGTAAGCAAAGGGGATAGTTGTTCCTCTTATGGACGCATGTTCTGGTGAAGGTTCTGCTAGATATTTTGGGAAAGAGGAAGCAAGGAAGTGTATTCATAATGGAGATAATATCATTTGGACTTCGATAGTGCCCTGCAGATCTGATCCGTACCACTATTATGACGATGGTAAGGCAGACGAGTTTGAGTTAAATTCCTTTATGAGTATTCGCTCAAATTATCTTCCTTTGAGGGACGGAGTCAACTTTATTATTGAACCTTACAGCCCTCATCAATTTAGCCGCCAATCTAGTTTTTATCAAGACACCCCTGGTCGCTTGGAGCGAGATTTTCGTGAGGCCTCATTAAAAGAAGGGTTAATACTTGCACGAATTGATGTGTTGACTATATCTAAGTCAAGGGCAGTATTTCCTCCATTTGGGTCCAACATGAAGAAGATTACATCGTCTAACTATAGGTCTTGGTGAGCAAGGGCGCATGGAAGCCTTCTTGAAGACCACTTACTATTTTTGATGAATACTGTTGAGCCAATCACAAATACCCTTCAAGACCTCAACAATGATGTCTTAATGATGGATAAGATTCTTGCTTCAAAGTCTAAGGTATTTGAGATGCGTGCAGGCAACGGACGCATGCTACACAAAGAAGTTCAAAGAAAAGAGACACATGCACCAGTTGACAAAAGTCTCATTCCATTCGATATAGTCGTTGATGCCTCTAACAATAGACTATCCCAAGATGAGAGTGATAGCAACAAAGGATATAAATGTTTGAAAAAGAAAAGGCCTAACCCAGAAGGAGTTCTAGAGGCCCAAAGCGTTGATAACCCTTCAATAACACTAAAAGCTCGTAACGAGAAGGTGAAATAAAACATAACCTTTTCATTTTTGTGAACCATGGCCAAATGACTTTGCTAAAGTGTTCTTACATTTTTTTAGGCTATTAACATTGGAGCGTTGCAACGAGGAAAGCCACAAGATAGTGGTGAGTATATAGCAAGACCGAACCCACAAAAATCATCTTCCACAGCTAAGGTAGATCAAGAGGAAATCTATTTCTCATGATGGAATTAGGGAAAGTTGGGCTCTGATTTGCATAAACGACCAACAATTGCAATGTCTATTTGTTTATGGAAAGAAGGTTGTCTTGGATATTCGAAAGGAGTTTATCTTGAAGCTTTGGACTTCGATTCAGCTTAAGCTGAAAGGTAGCAATGCAGACAAGGTCTCTAAGCTTGAATAAAATACTATAGTGATCCTTGAGGCAATGGATGGGGATAATGTGGATATTTCCCCTTTGAGAAACCTATTGGAGTCGTTTTTTGAGCTTGCTGCTTCATATAACAAGACACGATCTGCTTTATCTGAGAAGGTTGAAGATACTGCAATATCAGAGGTTGAGGTACACCTTAAAAATGCCATGATTAAAGAAGAAGATAAGTCTAGAGAAGTGTCATCTATTTGTCAGTCCCTAGTTACAGTGAAAGAAAAGATAGCGAAGCTCCACTAATAAGAGAAGAACTAAGAAGAACTTCTAGGTGTTTTTGAGAAAGAAGTTGAAGAAGCCAAATTACGAGCCTCAACTGCTAGAAAGGATTATGACGCAAGCTATAATGCCTTGTTGACTGCTGATGACTTGACCGATTTGGATAAGAAGAAGAAATACTTGGAAGCTAGCTCAAGGATTTGGCCAACAAGAAGTTGTTTTTAGATTAGGCGATAAACATTGTTTCATTTGTTTTCCCCTTTCTTCTTGCTTTTGATTGTTTAGTAGATATTCTCATCAACAATAAAACTTCTTTTGTTTCACTTTATATTGCACGTTTGTATTAATGTTCCCTTTTGTTCGTGCCTTTTCTTTAATGTTCTTCGACGATCAGGAGTTGGTAGTTTATCCACGTATTCTAAAGAAAGCCCTGAATTTTATTTTTATAAAGGTGACTGAACTTCGAATAAAACTTTAAGTTGCTTATGTACCTCAGTGAAGAGGATCAAGTCATTACGTAGTTCATAACAAATGAGATTTTTTTTAAAATACTTTGTGGATTTGAAGACTTCACGGACTTGAAGACTGTAGCTTTAAGACCTAGCCGGCTTGAACACTTCAAATCGATGACGTAACAGACTTGGAAAAATCAACTTGACTTAGAATCGGAGACTTCAACTTGAATATTTAGCCTCTTATTAAAGAAACTACAATCATTCCATCAAAAACCTCAATTTGACAAGGAGGGCTTGCCCCTATTGAGCCATGAAGACAAGACAGAGGGTATAACAAAAGAATACATGTACACCTAATTTTCAAGTGTCAATAAAGTGAATTATATTCCATCATACTTCATTTGAATAATGCCTTGGGTAATATGTATTTTTTGAACTCCTATGACTGAACTTAGAATGAAACTCTAAGCTGCCTACGTACCTTGGTGAAGAGGATCAAGTCATTCTGTAGTTCTAAATGGGTGAGTTTATTTTAAATGCCATAAGTGTTGCCTAGGCCGCCTCCTTCGAGGTTTTCAACCGAGCGGACTTCTTTTTTTGGGACGTGAAAAGTTTATACTCTATTGGCACAGGAATACCATGCAGTGTATGCTCGTGTGTTAAGGAGTGTATTAGTTTTCTTCAAGGATAGTATCTCTTCATGAATTTCCCATTATGAGGCCAATCTACAAACTTTCTGAGTCAACTATCTTGTAAGCGCCACTTGAGTATACCTATTGTACAATATATGGTCCATCCCACTTAGCAGATCTTTTCCCCTAGATCGACCAGAGGTAATAATAGGCCTTTTGACCACAAGAACTTGGTCACCCACTTGGAAAGATCTAAGGCGCACCCTTTTGTTAAAAGATCGAGATAGGCGAGCTTGACAACATTCAAGGCTTTGTTGAGCTTCTAGCCTCTTTTCATCAAGATCTTCCAATTCTTCAAGGCATAACCGAGCATTTTCTTCATCAGCGAGTTCTTCTTGAATTGCCATTTGACGCTCAAGTGGAAGGACTTCTTCAACTCCATAAACAAGTGAATAAGGAGTCATTTGCGTTGGTGTGCGATATGTGGTTCTATATGCCCAAAGAGCTTCTTCCATTCTCTCATGCCAAGCTCTCTTATACTTAGAGACAACCTTTTTTAACAAATTGCAGAGCGTCTTGTTAAATGCTTCCGCAAGTACATTGGCAGCAGCATAATACATGGAGGAATTGTGTTGCTTGAAGCCAAAAAGATCACATATTTAATTCATCAACTTGTTATCAAATGGCTTACCATTGTCCGTCTATATATATCGAGGAATTCCAAATCAATAGATAATATTGACTCGGATGAAGTTAGCCACATTTTCCTTCTTTACTTCCTTAAGAGAAACAACTTCATCCCACTTCGAGAAGTAATCTGTTGCAACCAAAATGTATAAATGTCCAGCAGAAGACTTTGGCAATGGGCCAACAACATCCAAACCCCAAGCATCAAATGGCCAAGAAGCAATAGTTGGGTGTAATACTTCAGGTGGGTGATGTATGAAGTTAGCATGGAATTGTCAAGCTTTACACCTTCGAGCGTAATCTAAACCATCTTTCACCATGGTTGGCCAATAATACCCCGTTCTTTTTATGTTAAAATAAAGTTTTGCCCTAGATTGATGTGCACCACATACTACAGAGTGTGCTTTTTGCATAGCTTTAAGGGATTCATCAGTCCCCAAACAACGTAAGAGCACTACATCAAATGATCGTCTGTAAAGTGTATTATTGTAATAAAGAAAACGAGGGGATCTCCTTCATATTTCTATCTTCCTTCAGGGATTTTCTGGCAATATCCCATAACAAATATAATTTATTAATGGTTGTCTCCAATCTTCAATTTCAACCTCAAGAACGGATGCACGATGCTCAACTTCGCTTTCTTCTTCCTCATAGTCATTTGGTGGAGGAACTACCCATCTTTGGCAAACACCGACTTGTGTTTGATCAAGCAAAGATAATGTAGAAGTTAAGGCTGCTAATGCATCAGCTCTCTTATTTTCCTTTCTCGGCACGTATTGAATAGTTACCTCTCCAAGCCAACTTACTAATCTTTGAGCATATTTGTGATATGGAACCAACTCTGGCTTCTTGACCTCAAAGCTACCCAAAATCTGATTGATCACTAACTTGGAGTCTCTAAAAACTTGTAGTTGCAATTATTTGATATCCACAACCATTTCAAGCCCAAGTATGAGCGCTTGATATTCAGCAACATTATTAGAGCACCGTTGTGTCAGAGTGAAATAATATGGCAAAACTCCTCCTTGAGAAGTGATAAACATTATTCCAGAGCCAGCTCCTTCATGATGTGCGTCGCCATCAAAATATATCTTCCATGGAGGTTGAATTTCTATGACCATTGTATCTTCATCAGGCAACTCATAAAACAACTCCCAATCATCTGGAATTGGATGGTCAGCTAGAAAGTCTGCTAATGTTTTTCCTTTTACCGCCTTTTGAGGAGCATACACAATTTCGAATTGTTGAAATTGGAGGTGCCACCTCGCTAATCGATAACTTAGGACAAGTTTAGACATGACAAACTTGATAGGATTCTCTCTTGAGACGAGTCGCACAACGTGAGCTTGGAAGTAATGCTTCAACTTCTGAATAGAGAAGACAAGTGCTAAACATAACTTCTCAATAGGTGAATACTTCAGCTCATTTGGCGTCATCATCCTACTCAAGTAATAAAGTGCACTTTCTTTGCCTTCATTGTTTCCTTGAGACAGAAGCGCTCCTACTGACCTTTCTTGTGCTTAAATGTATAATATTAATGGCTTTCCAGGTATTGGGGTTGCCAGTACTAGAGGCTTCATCAGATAGGACTTAATGCTTTTAAAAGCTTTTCTGCAAGCTTGGTCCCATTCAAAGGGAACCCCTTTCTTCATGAGGCGACTAAATGGTTGGCATCTTCCAGCCAAATTCGAAATAAATCTTCTAAGAATGCAAACTTACCATGTAAGCTTTTTAATTCATGAATATACTTAGGCTCGGGCATTTTCAAGATAGCATCCACCTTATCTTGATCAATTTTGTTGCCTCGGTGTCGAACAATAAACCGAGGAACTTCCCATAAGTAACTCCAAGGCGCACTTCAACGGATTCATTCTGAGTTGGTATCTCCGAAGAAGTTCACATACCATCCTCAAATCGTGCAAGTGATCATCTTTTTTCCTTGACTTTACCACAAACTTGTCAACATAACGCTCCACGTTTTTATGAAGAATGTCATAAATAATATTTTGCATGGCACGTTGATATGTAGCACCAGCATTCTTCACACTAAAAGGAATTACCTTATAGCAGTATATACCTTTAGCGGTGCGAAAGGCAGTAAGTTCTTCATCCTTCGGTGCCATGCGAATTTTATTGTATTGATGAACCATCCATGGATGAAATAGCCTCGTATCCAGTCAGGGCATCAATCATGAGCTCAAGGATAGGAAGAGGAAATTCATCCTTAGGACAAGCGTTATTTAGGTCCCTAAAGTCAGTACAAACTCGGATTTGGCCATTCTTCTTCCTCACAAGGACGATGCTTAAAATCCATGTAGGATATTTAATTTCACGAACAAAACCAGCCTCAATAATCTTGTTAACTTTGGTTTCAATCAAGGGAACCAGTTCAAGTCTGAAGCGACGTTGTGCTTGCTTTACAGGACGAGCACCTCGTTTGACACCAAGATAATGAACAACCACCTTGGGATCTAAACCTAACATTTCTTTGTAGCTCAAGAAAATACGTCTTTGAACTCCTTAAGTAGCTCAATATATTTGCTCTCTTCATCACTAGTTAGAGAGGCACTTACATGTGTGGGCTTTGGATTTTCAACAGCTCCGAGATTGACTTCTTTTAGTGCATCAAATGTTGTCTTCACCCCTTCTTCAAGCTCAGGTGGTGCATCTTTAGTGCCTTTATCTTCTTGAGGATCACCATTATTGAAAGATATGTGATGACATATATGAATATCAAGACATTTTTCCTCAACTTCCATATAAGATGAAGCATTTTGTTCGTCATGAATAGTGATATGATCTGATGACCACACACTTTCTTCATCTTCCTCCCGTTCTTTACTGTGGACTATAGTATGAGCCTTTTCTTTAAGGAGCTCTCCGCATGAAACTACAAGTTTGGTCTCTCGCCTCATTCTAAAAGGAATCAGACTTGGGCAATCTGTGGTCAACTCTCCTTTTTAGCGAAGACAGGTGCTCCAATACTTCTATTACTTCCATGATACTTGTTTTCTCTCTTCAGTGGTCCCAACCTATCAAAGACTGAGGTCCTTGGTTTCATAAGTCGACCAAAGATAGAAGGCTTCTCATTAAGCATCGTAGACACTTCTTTAGAGGTAATGTAGTTACAACCTGCCCTTTTAATGGAGATATGGATTGGCGGGGGTTGTTTGTAACCCAATCCTTCACGTGATTTCTTCAGTGGGTAACTTTTCTCCATCATCATATTTGAGTAGGGATTGAAGCTTCAGGCGGGAGCTTTCCCAACTTGTATGGTTCATTGGGATCATATCCAGCTTTTGGTAACAATTTGTAGGCATTTGGGTCAAAGCCTCATCTGTGCATTTTAAAGGAAGTGTTATTTTAGAAGTGAATTGTGGTTTGATGATTTGATAAACCCTTTAAGCAACTTTGTAGATGACTTAATTGTATCAGTTCGCTTGATAGGAAGGGTCAAGTCTCCTAACACATTACCTTGTAGTTCAGAAGATGGATCTTCAACCTTCCATAGCGAAGAATAAGAGTCACTTTCTTATTTGAAGATGCCTCATTCATCTTGTTCCTATCATAAAGCACTTGATATTTTTCAACCCTAATATTTGCCTTTCTAGTTGTGACATTGACCTTCTTTGCAACACTTTTGGTCAACATCACATCGTCAACCTTAACCTCCTTTGAGACGTAATTCTTTAAGGAGAATTTTGCATCATAAGTATGATTCAGCCTTGGTAAAGGGCTTATCATCAGCAACTATCTTCTTTTCGACCCCATCTTCACAGTACTTCAAGCATTGATGGTAGGTGGATGAGACCACTTTGTTCTCGTATATCCATGGACTTCCTAACAAGATATTACATGAGGTCTTTGCATCAATCACGTGCATCCAACCACAAATATTCTCCCAATTATATGAGGTCTTTGCATCAATCACTCGAATGAAAATCTCACATATTTATTTCCAATTTTATAGCCCCTAAAGATCTTTTATCCCCTTGATTGAACCCTTGAATCATCAAATGACTTTCACATAGTTCATCCATCGATATGCCAAGCTCTTTGACAGTACGAATTGGGAGAATATTGACGCCAGATCCATCATCAATTAAAATTCTACTTATTCTCTGATCTAGCACAATCCAATCATAAATTATGGGGTGTTTCACCAAGCAAAAGATCACCATTAGTAAATGTGATTTTTGCATCACAAGTGTCCACTTCTTCAGAGAGATGCTCAGTGAGTTTTTCAGACAAGGGAGGTGGCAACAATGATGCCTCTTCCTTCTTTGTCTCTTCTTCATCTACCTTACAACATGAGGCCTTGATATCTTCACAAGAAGCTTGTATGTGTAACCATCTTGGCATAAATTTATCCAATGTCCCTGGACGACGTAGCATTTGATAGCGATTCTCCTCCATTTTTGTTTTCTTCCAATTCTTCTCTATAATTTTCTTCTTGGGTCTTTTCACCATTTTCCCCCTAGTCAATTTCTTATTTGACTCCCTTTGTGAATTTTTCTTGCAGCGTCTCTGTCGAGTCACAAGAATCCGACCTTAATCATCAGTTTGACCATCACGTGATTCACCTTCCTCTTGAGATCTTTCCTCTAGTATTACTTCATTCACTATAGGAAGAAGCAATGATTTGCTCGCATTGATAGGTTCAAAGTCACCAAATTTAATCATATTTGGTGATGATGCAATTTGGACACCATCACATTCATGTAACTCGACAAAATTGCAAAAGGACAACGGGAAGTGAACCAAAAACGACAGAGATTTGATTTGAACTTTCCTTATCATCCTCAAGCAATATTTTTCCTTCAGCGGCCAAGTCCATGACTTTCTCCTTGAAGATAAAACACTTTTCAATAGGGTGGCCCATAAACCAATGATACTTTCAATAATTTGGATCAGTATTCCTTCCAACTTCGTCTCACCGCTTCATTTCAGGTAACTCAATGAGTTTCAACTCAAGGAGTTCTTCAAAAATTGCAGGAACATAAGAGTCCAAGAATGGATATTCTTTCGCTTGCATTTCCTTCAGAGTTAACTTTCGGCCAACTTTATCCTATAAGGATGTTTTCTTCACACTTTTCTTCTTACTCACTTTTTTAGTGACCATTAATGGTGAGGCATTAACATTCATTGATTCCTCGCTCTCAAATTCGACACAAATTTGCCTCATTTCTTTAAATCTTGTTTATCCTTCAATTTGCGAGGTTCATAAATAGGTGGCCCTTGATTTCCACTTAAATACATACTTAACTCCATATCATGAGTGTCACGCCCCCTTTTTCTCGCGAAATCGGATTTCGACATTGACAACTCCTTTTGAGAAGGGAAGGAATTGGTTATAGAGAGAGTCGCCACCTAACGGATTAAGGTGCGTAAGGGCACCTATTGCAAATGACTCAGGTTTTGTGTCACCAAAGATCGGGTAAGGGCTCGAATTACCTCGAGGAGAAGGTGTTAGGCACTCCTCGAGGTCCACAGCGGTGGGTCCCGGCCAAACTTAACTTACGTGAATTAGTCTAAAGAAAGCGAAAGAATTATTTTAGAGGGATGAGGGGCCTAATGTTTTTAGCCTATAGGATCACCTCGTGCAACATAAATAATACTTCGTAACTCCCCGGGCGTGTTGCTCGTATTATTTAGCAGGCACATACTATCATCTACTGCTACCCGATTACTATCTTTAGCTTATATTACCTAAAGCGCTCTAATCAATTCTAACTCGTGTCCTACTCATGTACTACCCGTCCCTTACCTATGATCCTGGAGGCATTGGGACCTCTATTTTTTATGGTTCTAGACTCAACTTAGGTTACTCAAGATTGTAAAACTAAGCGACATACAAAATAGATTGGACTTTTATACAAAAGCAGATAAAGGCTCAATTTAGCCTCGCAGCATAAGGCAACACATGCACGCATACATATTGGCATTTTGACAGTTTTAGCAGTTAAGGCTATTGGATCCTATAGACATAATTTCTACGTGATTCTGGATTTTAAACATGCTGATAGTTTATGAAAAATAATTCCTAGGTGATTCTGTAATTACCTATCAATTTTAATTGAAAGCATTTGAACCTATAGGATGGTTATCTAGGTGACTTAATCGATAGTTTACAATAAAATGCTCGGAATTGTTTGATTACTCTTATAGGCATGCTTTTTAGTGGTGTGCAGATTTCCAGTTTTAGCCATTTAGCACAAATGATAGTTATCCCTATAAGCATGAGTTCTACTTTTAAGTATTTGAGTTTTTTTATTAATTCCTAAAGATATGCATATTAACTAAGCGATTGTGACGATTGATTAAGGCCTATAAGCATGATTTCTAAATAAACAGATCTGAGTATGTTGTAATTTAAACCTAATTATTGCGTTTCCTATAGGCATGGTATCTAACAATGCGAAGCAAAGTAAACAATATACCCGCAGAATTTATTTGAGTCAAAACGAAATCCCTATAGGCAGGTTTTCTAACATGCGATGGCAGACATGAGCATTTATTCAAATTTTCAGCATACAGTTTTGGGGCGTAAAGCAAAACCTATAGGCATGTTATCTAACACATAATAGCAGGAAACCTATAGGCATGTTATCTACCCACAGAGTATCAAATAAACCCATTTCCCAATTTTATTATCACCCCCAATTGTTATTACAAATAATTATTACAGGTCCGAATCAAATGAAAAAATTACAAAGTATGTAAACTATAGAAAGCCTTCAGCAGGCCTAAAACAACATCAAGATGGGCCACGCCCATCAATCCACAACTTCTCCAAAAGTTAGTGTTCATAGAACCCCAAAGTGATTGACTCACTTCTGTTTTAAGCACAAGAACACCAATCCCAGTCCTCTAGTGTGTCAAAGTTCCCAAGGGCTTCATAAACCCCGGGCAGTGCTCACAATAGAGTGAAAAATCAGAACCAATTCAAGGGAAAATTAGAGACCAAATCCTGGTGTGTTAGAGTTCACGAGGGTCTCATAGGAACCCTGAGCAGTGCACACACCAAGGAGGCCAAGGACATTACCCAAATTAGCAAGGATTAGGGTTCTGAAGAGTTCAGGATAGGATTAGGAATCTTACTTAGGGATAGAGTCACACACAGAAGCAGAGACAAACAATTTGAAACTAATAAATATGAAGCTTTAACAGGAAACCTATTTCTAAACATGCTTCACAAAGGCATTATATAAGAAATTCACTGATCAATCATGAGTCAAACAACATACTAGTTAAGCATGGTGAGCACAGAATCAGTGGAATAACATGCTAACAAATTCGACAACAAACATGATGCACTAGCTTTAGGGAAAGATATTAAACATACTCACAGATAGTATTAAGTGCACATAATTAAACAGGTTTCGTTGATTAGTCTACTAAGTTAAACAAGTCTAACACAAAGAGTAATGAGTCTAATAACAGTAACATATTGAAAAATTGAAATGATTGAGAGCTTCAGTGACTTACTAGTTCGAATGAAACAGAAAAAGATTAAGCATTGAGGCAATGATCATTAATAGCAGCAAACAATAAGAGGATATCTGGCCTTGGTTCCAGCCGGCCAGAAATCAAAGCAGAGTAAAATAGTAGTATGTAGTATATAGTTTTAGTAGTGAGAATAGTCTCGAGTTCTAAGTCCTCTCCTAAGGGGAAAGAGGGGAGGGGTTTAAATAGTATTAGACTAGGGTACATAAACATGAAAACAATCAATCAACTAATTAAGGAAAAACTCAGAACATTATTAAGGCAAGCCAAGATGAACAGTACATAAACGCGTAAAATATGTAGTCACAGTAACTTAGGGAATAAGACAAGTCTGGGAATCAAAGATTCTTAGGTAACAATTAAGGCAAGAATCATAAATAGATAGACAGAATCAGCAAGGAAATAAAGAAGCAAAACCCTAATTTTGGGGTAAGTAAATTAGTCAGAAATAACCAAGGAATAACACAGATGCACATAGATACATGAAAGCATTAAAGAGAAAATACTCAAAATTAAGGAACCATAACATATCTGAAAAGATCTGAGCCCTAATTTTAGGTGAGTAAAATAAGTCAGAAAATTCACGAAAATCACAATAGAATGAACATAGATAGGTATACGGAACATTAAATAAGATACTCAACCAAAATAGAATCAGAACGGATCTTAAAAGATCTGAGCCCTAATTTAGGGCAAATGAGATTAGCCAAAAAACTTAAACGAAAATCACAAAAATGCACATAGATGGATATTAAAGAAGATACTTAACAAAAATAGAACCATAAAAGATTTTGAAAAGATCTGAGCCCTAATTTTTGGGCAAGTAAAATTAGGCAGAAAACCTTTAACGAAAATCGTAAAAATATTCATAGATAGATACGCGGAAACACAAAGAAGATTTTTTTAACAAAAAATAAGAAAACTTCAAACAGATCTTGAAAAGATCTAAACCCTAATTTTAAGGTAAATAAAGAAACGATATAATCTCAGAGATTCGTACCATGAAGAGATGAAGACTGAACGTAGATGAAAAAGGAGGAAGGTTCGAACCGGATTTGGTCTGGAATGAGGAAAATCGGCTTTCCATGTTAGGCAAGCCACTATGTTATACCATAAACAAGTAGCCAATAGCGATAAAGGCTCAATAAGTTAAGAAGATCATCAATGGATGCCACATCTGGTGGGAATCGAAGAGAGATTGGGGTGACGAAGCTTAGGGTTTCAAAGGGGAAGGGTGGAGGGAGTTTGAGGGTGGCCGTTTGGTAAGAGTGATTTAGGGTTTGGGGTGGGTAGGTTAATTAAAAGGAGGGAATAAATGTGGGTCATTGATCTCAGAGATCAACGACCACGATTTTAAAGGGATTGGGTCGGGTAAAATGGGTATTGGGTTAGGGGTTATTTGGTTTGGGCCGGTGGAGTTGTTTGTAAGAGCGGATAAAATATTCCGGATAAGATCAATTGGGATTTGAGAACGGTTAAGGATACCTGAGTAGACATCAAATAAGACTGGGTAACGGATGATGATCGGTTACGTTTGAAATAATTGGAAGATATGAGTATTGAGTGGAAACCGGAGCGAAGATTGCTCCCATTAGGATAACGGTTATCTTCCGGATCACCTGCAAACTTAAAACACAATGCGTGCATATAGACTTTTGTAAATTTAAACATGATTCAAATTCCCTTTGGGCCATGGAGATTATCTTTGTACGGTGAGGATGACGTCCTTAGACCATGATGTCCTGGGCCTTGAATTGTGCGGTAATGGATTCGCAGGCCATGAAATGATGTTCTCGGGCTATGAAGATGGTGCCTCCAAATCATGATGCCTTTGAATAATGATGTGCAATATTAAGAGATCCTCAGGCCATGGCATGACGTCTTCCGGCTATGAGGATGGTGCCTTCGGATTATGACGCCTTTGGACAAGTTTTCTATATATCAGCCTATAAGATGCAGAGACATGGCACCAAAATAATAAGACAGAGCTTAGTATTGCGTAGAATTGGGTGCAAAGCTTAGCCCCGAAAGAAGAGAATAATGCGAGGAATATTTGTGTTTATGCAAAGAGAGACAATGCTTAGTCTCGTGCTAGGAAGGCAGAGCTTAGCCTTATGAAAATAAAGAGGCAGGGCTTAGCCTCATGCAGGATTTGAGACGGTGCTTAGTCTCATGCAGGGGGAAGGCAATGCTTAGCCTTATGTAAATAGAGATGCATGGCTTAACCTCATGCAAATTTGAAACAATGCTTAGTCTCGTGCAAGGAGAAGGAAATGCTTAGCCTTATGCAAATAGAGAGGCAGGGCTTAGCCTCATGCAATATTTGAGACAATGCTTAGTCTCATGCAAGGAGAAGGAAATTCTTAGCCTTATGCAAATAGAGAGGCATGGCTTAGCCTCATGCAAAATTTGAGACAAAGCTTAGTCCCGTGCAAGGGGAAGGCAATGCTTAGCCTTATGCAAATAGAGAGGCAGAGCTTAGCCTTATGCAAGATTCGAGATAGTTCTTAGTCTTATTTAAGGAGAAGGAAATGCTTAGCCTTATGCAAATAGATAGGCAGGGCTTAGCCTCATGCAATATTCGAGATAGTGCTTAGTCTCATGCAAGGAGAAGGCAATGCTTAGCCTTATGCAAATATAGAGGCAGGGCTTAGCCTCATGCAATATTCGAGACAGTGCTTAGTCTCATGCAAGGAGAAGGCAATGCTTAGCCTTATGCAAATAGAGAGGAAGGGCTTAGCATCATGCAAGATTCGAGACAGTGTTTAGTCTCATGCAAGGAGAAGGCAATGCTTAGCCTTATGCACATAGAGAGGAATGGCTTAGACTCATGCAAGATTCGAGGCAGTGCTTAGTCTCATGCAGTGGACAAATAGTAAATGTGAGTGGAGTATTTCTTAGCTGGAGATGTATTTACATCTGGAGGCTCTGTCGTTATGAAGATACTTGTGGTTATGACCTATTCCTGCATCCAAAGAAAAATTATGAGTTTTACGGGGGAGGTTGAT
The DNA here is from genome assembly GCA_005239495.1 of Nicotiana undulata. Taxonomy (NCBI): domain Eukaryota; kingdom Viridiplantae; phylum Streptophyta; class Magnoliopsida; order Solanales; family Solanaceae; genus Nicotiana; species Nicotiana undulata. The sequence goes on along the minus strand of ML277125.1, from coordinate 21,019 downwards.
TTGTGCCTTTGTCTTCTTGATTTGCTCTTCTCTGCCCGAGGATCCTGTTCAAGTCACCATGGGTAGCATTTGGCTAGAAATAATGTTTTCAAAAAATATGCGTGTATAGTTTTCAAAATATAGTAATATGCAAATTAAGAAATCAATTAGATGAACTAGTAACTGTGACACTATCAGAGGCGTTGCAACCTCCTTGCCATAGAATTTTGAGGTTCCTCTTCAAAATTCTGCACCAGTTATCTAGACGAACTTTTGGTTGTTCCGCAGACGGTGTCGTTGGCTGAACTTGCTTCGGGGAATATAGAAATTTTATTGAATTGTGACCGAACCCACAGGGTTGCCTACGTATCCCCTCTTAAACAGGAATCAGGTCAAGCGTAGTTAAATTACATCATATGAAGAAATGCAAACAGTTTACACATAGTATCTTTTGACTACGTCTGAATTGATAGGCTTTGGCCATATTTCTCTGTACATCTCTGCGAGTATGAGTGCTCCTCCGGTTAGTACCCTGTGAACCATATAAGGCCCTTGCCATTTAGATGAGAATTTCCCTTTGGCTTCATCTTGATGTTGAAAAATCCGTTTTAGCACCAGTTGCCGCAGTGTGAACTGTCTATATTTAACCCTTTTGTTGAAAGCTCTGGTCATTCTGTTCTGATAAAGCTAACTGTGACACACTGCATCCATTCTTTTTCCGTCAATGAGAGCTAATTTCTCATAGCGGTTCCTTATCCATTCTGCATCGCTGAGTTCAACTTCTTGTATGATTCTTAAAGAAGGAATTTCTACCTCGGCGGGGATGAAGTCTTTTGTACCGTAGACCAATAGGTAAGGAGTGGCCCCGGTTGATGTGCGGATTGTAGTACGGTATCCCAATAAGGGGAATGGTAACTTCTCGTTCCATTGTTTGTGATTTTCTACCATTTTCCTTAGTATCTTCTTGATGTTGCGGCCTCCACAGATCCATTCATTTGAGGCATGTATATTGTGGAATTCTTGTGCTTGATTTTGAAAGTTTCACACATAGCTTTCATCAAATCACTATTGAGATTGGCGGCATTGTCAGTGATTATGGACTCTGGAACCCCGAATCGACAAACAATACGATCCCTAACAAAATCTGCGATGACTTTCTTGGTTACAACTTTGTAGGATGCAGCTTCAACCCATTTTGTAAAATAATCGATGGCCACTAAAATGAACTTGTGCCCGTTTGAAGCGGTGGGTTCTATTGGACCGATGACGTCCATTCCCCAGGTAGCAAAAGAACAAGGTACGCTTGTTTCATTGAGTTCGTTTGGTGGCACCCGTATCATATCTACGTGTATCTGGCACTGGTGGCATTTCTGGACATACCGGATGCAGTCTGTTTCCATAGTCACCCAAAAATATCCGGCTCTGAGTATCTTCTTGGCTAGGATGAAACCATTCATATGTGGGCCGCAAGTTCCGGCATGTATTTCTTCAAGCAATTTGGAAGCCTCTTTAGCGTCAACACACTGTAATAGACCTAGATCAGGAGTTTTTCTATACAGAATTCCTCCGCTTTGGAAGAAATGATTGGACAACCTCCGAAGTGTGCGTTTCTGAGTGTGGTTTGCATGCTTTGGATATTCTCATTTTCCCAAATATTCCCTGATATTGTGGAACCACGTATTTCCATATGTTTCTTCTTCAACATGAGCACAATAAGCTGGCTGATTATGGATTCTCACCAGAATGGGATCAATGAAATTCTTGTCTGGATGTTGTCTCATGAAGGACAAAGTGGCCAATGCATTTGCAAATTTATTCTGGATTTTGGGGACATGTCGGAACTCTATTTTCGTGAACCTCTTCATCATCTCTTGTACGTGATGCAGATATGGTAGTATCTTGGTATTCTTTGTATCTCATTCTGCTTGTACCTGGTGCACCAGCAGGTCTGAATCACCAATCACCAGCAATTCCTGAACATCCATGTCGACATCCAAATTGAGCCCTAATATGCAGGCTTCATACTCTACCATGTTGTTGGTGCATGAAACTTGAGTTTTGCGGACACCGGGTAATGCTGGACGGTTTTCGATACCAAGACGGATCAGATACCGACTCCCTTGAAATTTGTAGCTCCATCAAAAAACATTCTCCAACCGTCGTAGGCTTCAGCAATATCTTCTCTTACGAATGACACTTCTTCGTCAGAAAAATATGTTTTCAATGGTTCGTATTCTCCTCCTACAAGATTTTCGGTAAGGTGATCTGCTGATACTTGTCCTTTGACTGCCTTCGGAGTCACCTAGATGATATCGAATTCACTCAACAATATTTTCCACTTGGCCAACTTCCCGGTAGGCATAGGCTTCTGAAAGATGTACTTCAAAGTATCCATCCTTGATATGAGATATGTGCTATAGGCACAGAAGTAGTGCCTCAATTTCTGAGCTATCCATGTCAGAGCACAGCAGGTGCGTTCCAGCAAAGAATACCGTGCTTCATAAGGTGTGAACTTTTCTTACTCAGATAATATATGGCTTGCTCTTTTTCTTCCCGTCTCGTCATGTTATCCCAAAACACAACCGAAAGCCTCATCTAATACGGAAAGATAGAGTAGTAGTGGTATACCAGGTTCTGGTTGGACTAGGACTGGTGGTGTGGACAAGTATTCCTTGATTTTATCAAAAGCCTTTTGACAGTCTTCAATCCATCTGGTTGCGGCATCCTCCTTTAACATTTTTAAAATTAGTCATATCACCGTTGATTGTGGTATGAATCGGCTAATATAGTTGAGACGTCCCAAGAAACTCATCACGTCCTTCTTTCTCTTTGGTGGTGGTAACTCCTGGATAGCTTTGACCTTTGACGGGTCCAACTCAATTCCTCGGCAGCTGACAATGAACCCAAACAATTTTCTGGCAGGAACTCCAAAGGCACATTTTGCGGGGCTCAGCTTTAAATTGTACTTTCGCAATCGGTTAAAGAATTTCCTTAAATCTGCTATGTGATTTGTGTCCTTCTTGGATTTGATGATGACGTCATCCACATATACTTATATCTCCTTGTGTATCATGTTGTGGAAAATGGTTGTCATGGCCCTCATATAGGTGGCCCCAGCATTTTTTAAACCAAACAGCATCATTTTGTAGCAATATACCCCTCATGGTGTAATGAAGGCTGTCTTTTCTGCGTCCTCTTCATCCATCCAAATTTGGTGATAACCCGCAAAGCAATCTACAAAGGATTGGAGCTCGTGCTTGGCGCAATTGTATATCAATATGTGTATATTGTAGTGGAAAATCATCTTTGGGACTTGCTTTGTTTAAATCCTGATAGCCGACACACACCCTGACTTTCCCGCCTTTCTTTGGAACCGGCACAATTTTGTCTAACCAAGTTGGATATTCAACTACCCTGAGGACTTTGGCTTTGATTTGCTTGGTGACTTCTTCCTTGATTTTTAGGCTCATGTCAGGTTTGAACTTTCTGAGTTTCTGCTTTACTAGTGGACACATTGGATTGGTAGGCAACTTGTGAGCCACTATGGATGTGCTCAACCCGGTCATATCATCATACGACCATGCGAAAATGTCCTCATACTGTCTCAGGAAACGAGTGTACTCTTCCTTCTCTGACAGTGACAAGTGAATGCTTATGCGAGTTTCTTTGACGGTTTCAGAATTTCCCGAGTTGATCACCTCAGTTTCGTCCAGGTTAGACGTAGGTTTGTTCTCAAAGTTCTCAACTTCTCTGATGATTTCCTCAGGTATCACATCTTCTTCCTCTATTTCTTCCGAGTCACTATCCTTATGTCACGTTGTCTCATTGTATGTCATAATCGTTGGTTCATCAATGTAAGAAATAGTAATGCTGTAGAGAAAAGATATGAAAGATAATGATAATAAAACATCAAATTATTGATAAATGATGAAACGTTAAACAAAGTAGTGATTAAATGACTTCAAACAATATTTTCCAAAACAAAATACTGAAAATAAAGAAAGATGTTTTTTTTCTTTTTCAAAATACTCAAAAGAATCATTTTCAAATAACACTAGCAGCCATGCTACCCCGGGACTCGTCTGGCCCTGGATGGTGTGGCGGTCCAATTCTTGAGAAATGCTCCCCTCTCAACTGTCTGGATGATAAGGCCTTCTTCCTCCTCCTCCTCAACTATCATATTGCATTCCATATCTTTGTCTCCCAAGAACAGGTTCCTTAGACCATCCAAAGCTTCCTCTACTTCAGATCCCCATACGGTGTCAGTCCAATGAAAGGATTGACTCAAATGCGGCACTGGTTGCTCAAGAGGGTAATAAGGACCACACCATGGCGGCGACCAATCATTATATTCTTGCCAGGTATACTGATACCCAAGCCCAAAGGTTGTACCATGACGTTTCAGCCGTATCGTCTTGGTAATGCCTTGGAGTCTCTTCCCGAGTCATTTACCGGGTTCATACCCTGGCCATGCTAGTATGCTTTATATTTTACTGCTCCACCACTTGTCTCTTTTTATTGCATTGACGCGCTCGATGAGGTGATAAGTCTCCCCTCCTAACTTCCTTCTATTCTCCACGACCGGGACCGTTTGGTTGGTATAAACGGAGTTACTTCCGTCCCCATGAATGATCACTTCCTGATGATTCCATTGGAATTTCTTGGTCTGGTGCAAAGTGGATGCTACGGACCCAGCGGCATGTATCGGCGGATATTTCTAGTACTTGAAATTAAACATCGAACCAGGTCGGACCCATCTGCAAGCATAGATTGGTTTCTCCGATTGTGGCTCCTTGTGACCCATCGAACGCCTTCACGTTCATAGTCCCTACTCGTATTTCATGCTAACCTTTACCCAACCTTTTCAGAGTTGTCAACGGACAGATGTTGAGGTTCCTCCGTCTATCAAAACCCTGGCAATAAATTTATCCTCGCATTGTACCGTGATGTGTTGTGGCTTAATCCTTCTGGCGAAAGCTCATCTTCATGAAAGGTGATCTTGTGGCTCTCCAGTACTTGTCCCACCATGTTGTCCATTTCCTCATTGATGATATTGTTAGGCACGTAAGCTTCATTCAATACTTTCATCAAAGCATTCTTATGCGCCTCGGAATTCTGTAGCAATGATAGGATGAATATCTTAGCAGGAGTTTTGTTCAGATGGTCCACCACAGAATATTCCCTTGCCTTCACATTTCTCCAAAGATCATTTGGGACGATTTCGATGACGGATTGTTTGGCAGCGGCTTCTTTACTCGTTCCTCCCAAATTATCGGGTGTATAAACTGTACCGGTTTTGGTCATCCCTTGTGCCGCACCAGATTCCTCCATTTTTCCTTCTCCTTTCCTCCTGGCTTCGGCAACATAATCCCAAGGTACAACATTGGAATTAAAGGGCGGTGTATATGCTACAATCACAGTGAAGGGTGTGGTCACTTCTACTTTAAATGGAGCAGGTGCAGGTGTTTTCACTTCAATTTCAAACGGAGTTAATGCGGCTACTTCAACTTTGACTGGTGGTTGTATCTGTATCACAATAGGAGTGACTATGACTGCAGGTTTCTTAGGATCATCCCCTTCTCGAATGAGCCCAATTGACCCTTCAGGATCCCATTCTTCATCAGTCTCCATCACATTTACTCTTTCACCCCAATGATATGGAAGAGGGTTGTTGCGGACATTGGATGCGGCCTCTTTTGCTTGTACGACCTTAGTATCAATCAACGTCTGGATCTTGTCTTTCAAAGTGCGACATTCATCGATGGTATTCCCCTTCATGCCGGAACAGTATGCACATGTTTTGTTTGGGTTGACCTATTGAGAGGAGTTTTCCATGGCAACAACGGGAATAGGGGTAACATATCTGGCAGCTTTCAGTCTCTCATATAACTAGTCGATGGGTTCAGAAATAGGGGTGTATTGTCTGGGTGGCCTGCGATCAAAGTTGAGTCTAGGTTTTTGATAGTTTTGGCGGGCTGGCGAGTTGGCGGGCTGGCGGGCTGGCGAGTTGGCGGGCTGGCGGTGAGTGATAATAGGCTAGCTGGGTGCTATAAGTGTGATAGGCAGTAGCAAGTTAGGGATATCTGGGGGGTGAAGGATGGTATGTGGGTGGAGGTATTTGGTATGTGAGTGGAGATTTTGGACCTTGGGCTACCATCACGGCCCCTACTTATTTCTTCTTTGATATACCCCCTGACTGAAATGCTTTGTTCGTGGCCTGCAATGCCTCAAAATTGGTCATCATCCCGCTCTTGATTCCTTCTTTAATTCTTTCCCCAAGTTTGATGATGTCGGAGAATTTGTGATTTTCGATGACCATTAGCCTTTCATAGTATTGTGGATCCTGGGCCCTAATGAAGAATTTGTTCATCTGCTCTTCTACCAATGTCGGCCTTACCTTTGCAACCTTTGACCTTCATCGAGTAGCATACTCGCGGAAAGTCTCTATTGGTTTCTTCTTGAGGTTCTTTATGTAGAAGACGTCCAGTGCATTCTCTATATTAAACCTGAATCGGTCCATGAAGTCTGATGCCATGCTTACCCAATTAACCCACTTCTTTGGATTTTGGCTGATGTACCAAGATAGGGCGTCTCCAGTGAGACTTCTCATGAACAACTTCATGTGAATCCTTTCATCCTTCCCAACTCCTACGAGCTTGTCACATTATAATCTCAAATGCACCTTCGGGTCACCTGTTCCGTCAAACATCTCGAACTTAGGAGGTTGTAACCCTCTAGCAGGTCTTCATAATTCAAACCTTCAATACATTTACCTCCTTCAACACCCTAGACTCGACTTGTGAGCTTCTTAAGATCTTCTGCCATATTCTTAATGAGCAAGTCCTTATCAGCGAATTCTGGTGTGTATGAGGTTGGTTGAGTAGAGTGAGGTAAGGTTTCTACGTATATGGGGTTGTTTTGGTGGATACCGGGGGTTTGAGTGTAGTGGTGATCATTGGTTGAATTTTGTGGGTAGGGAACTGGTTGTGGGGTATTTTGAGGAGTATGGTAGGTAGTGGTTTGCGGATACTGAGTCGAAAGATGTTGGTGTTGAGTGGGAGCTGGTACTGGTGGAGGATTAGGATTTTGGGGAGGTGTTGCGTATTGGTGAGGTGTAGGAGGATTTTATGGACGTTGGTTTGGTGTGTTTTGAGGGGGTATTGGGTTCTGGGCATTTTGCTGGTTAATCTCTGGGACATTTAAGGTGAGGGAGACGTTTTCCAGGTTGTGTACATGCTCAAGTTCTCCTTGCAATTCCAGTATTTTATGCTCTAGTCGTAGGACCAACTCGTTCTATGCCGGAGTACTCCGACCGTCTGAAGTTTCAACATTCTCCACATGCGCAACATTTTCTTTCCGGATACCACTCATATCATCTATCTTAGCCTTTCCCTTAATTCTTGGATCACTTGGAAGAGGAGAAGGAGGAGGGGGGCCTCTAGATCTGGTATGGTATGTTGATGATGCCAGTATGTGCGAACCAACTTTAGGGGATGGGAATAATAATAAAAAAAGGTAAGCAAGTCAGCAGGGATTTTGAAGAGATATTTGCAGTATTTAAACACGTATTGCGGAATTGTAAATTCGCATCCTAATTTGGGAAACTCGTTGTGCCCGAGGTAGGCCTAGCGACACGTATATTTGGAGAAATTTAATGCCGATAGTTGCCTCATTTCATTAATGTAATAAATAAGTCAAACCTTTAAAATGACAATAAATAAATGAGTCACTAATGGCATTTGCCTTATTACATTCAAATTCTAAAACGACTTTAGAAAATCAAGTAAACAATAATTCTAATCTACTTGGTCCCAGAAGGACCCTCTCCAGGCTTGGTCCTCTTGGCCCCATCAATCAGATTCCCCAGGTCGCGCATGTCCAGCAGCAGATACGCACTTTCTAGGTGTCCTCTTTCGTTTCCCTATGCATTTTGACAGTCTACGGCTCTTTTCCTCATTTTCCCTTCCAGCTCCATTAGACCCTACTCCAAATATTCCAACCTTTCTGTTGACTTTGTAGCCATTTCCCTCCACTCATTGATTGCGTCCATGTCCACTTTGTGTTGTTCCGGATTCCTGGCTTCGGACTCAAGGATTCTTTTGTGTAACCTCTTGTACTTCACATGTGCTTTGGCAGCTTCATCTATGACTCTGTTTCCACGAACGATCCATGGCTTGACTATTCCTGCTATGCTATCATCCAACCACGATAGGTAGAAGTATGAATGACCGGCGTGGTACCGATCTGGCTCAATAGTATCTTTTTCCACAATAATCTTCAAATACCACATGTGTTAGGCCTCACGTTTGTACGGAATGGTATCATCTTGAAAATCTGCTTTGTAATGACTCATTTTGGAGTCTCGCGGTATGACTTGTTTTCTTCCAACTTGTCTCATGACTCTGATAGGAACATATGGATATATTCCCCTCAACCCGATCAACACCAAATGTAGAATATCCCTGGATCTAATGATGAACTCGCTAGTGGGGAACCATTCGAACATCCAATGGACCTTGTCCTTGGTTAGATTGCTGAAAAAGTGTACCCAATCTATTGTGTTCTCCGGTTGTGCAAACCTATCTGGGAGAAAGGTCATTCTTTTTGGATGATGAAAAGCTATGTGGTCATTCCATGGTCTTTGTGGAAATTCCTGACGGTGCTGGCCTCTTTGAAGATGCTCCAACAACCAAACCTGCAGCAACAAATTGCAACCCTCAAAATGTCTGAACCCTTTCTTGCAACGGTCCAGAGCTCGGTATATTTCTGTTACGATCATTGGGACAATAGAGTAGGTATGTCCCTCAATTCCTTCCATTAAATCCTTGGTTACCATAGCCAACCTAGTGTGAATCTTGTCTCCTTGGATTGGAAACAGTATCATACCCAGAAAGCAGACGACGAACATAAAAACCCGACGATGAGTCCAGCCCAAGTAAGTGATGGAGAACTCATCATGAATAATACGGTAGTATTTGTTGTGTCCATATCGCTCGTAGAGGAAGTCAAAAGGTATGTAGGATTTCTTCAAGCAGACTAAATCATCATTCTTTCTCAGACCCTAAATTTTCAAAAACCCCCTAGGAGTGCGATTTTCTGGCACCAACAAACCAGGACTATCCCAGGGTAACCCCGCGAAACCCCATATTTCCTCCAAGAGGGGAGTCATTTCTACATTGCCAAAACGGAATACGGCCCTTTCTCCATCCCAGAACATGGTAGCAGCCTCGATCATCATGTTATTTGGCTGGATGTCTAACAAGGAGGGTAAATTTCCGAGAACCCTCTTCACATGATTTTTGTCTCTCGGTGAAAGATTTTCCCACCAATCTAGCAATAAAGGTGGTATTTTTGGGACCATGCCGACTTGGGGACTTCGTGTCTCATTTTCTGCAAAATAAACAAAGTAATACCCTTCCCCCTCCGAGTTCGACTACTTACACAATAATGATTAGCATATCAGCATGTTTTCTCCAAATAATGCACATTTCATGATTGTGCCCGTTGGGATTGTGGAAATCCCGATGGGATTTGGACAAGTCTTTCCTTACAGAGTGATTATGCTGACAACATACTAACCCTTGCTAGGTTTGAACATGATGCATGTACAGTTATCATCAGAGTAAGGATTTTATATAGAAGTCTAGATTGGTACCCTTAAGCGGACAACTTGAGAGAGAAAGGCGCGGAACAGTCGACTGCACAGTTGATCGATTAGTTTTACCACAAATAAGCCTTTCCAAATTTAAAAGGGTAATATAGGAAGAGCGCTGACACTCATCAAGTGCCTCTATGGTATTAATTACGCACGAGTGGAATATGATGTCGAGCATGTATTTATGCAAAAGAAAAAAATAACATGTTGTCAAGTATTTTGCATGATGAAAGCGATAAAATGCGGTATTTAATAATTGTAATGACAGGAAAGAAAGAAAAACAAGAAAGGAGTTAGTTCTCATAATGAAGAAGTGATAAAACGGGAAATACATGACAAAATTTGAAGAGTGAATCTAGTGAACATAATTGAGATAATAGCGGAGGAAATGCATGTTGCAACCAAATTAAACGAAGGATACCAAGCAAGTTCATATAAAGGAAAATGGGAAAGGGGTATGCATGTAGCAATGACAAGGGTAAATGGGAACGGGATGTTCAAGTATTAGCAAGATAATAAAGACATACTTATCGAGAAAGACTAATTCACATAGACCAAGTTCGTTATGGTAAGAGCCTAAAGATATCCCCTGCGGAGTCGCCATGTTGTCGCGCCCTTTTTTTCTCGCAAAATCAGGTTTCGACATTGACAACCCCTTTTGAGGTGGGAAGGAATAGGTTATTGAGAAAGTCGCCACCTAACGAATTAAGGTGCGTTAGGGCACCTATTGCGAATGACTCAGGTTTTACTAGTTGAGTCACCAAAGATCGGGTAAGGGCTCGAATTACCTCGAAGAGAAGGTGTTAGGCACTCCTTGAGGTCCACAACGGTGGGTCCCGGTCGAACTTAACCTACGTGAATTATTCTAAAGAAAGCGAAAGAATTATTTTATAGGGATGGGGGCCTAAGTCTTTTAGCCTATAGGATCACCCCGTGCAACATAAATAATACTCCGTAACTCCCCCAAAGCGGGGGTGTTACTCGTATTATTCAGCGGGCACAGACTATTATCTCCTGCTACTCGATTACTATCTTTAAGTTATATTACCTAAAGCGCTCTAATCAATTCTAACGTGTGTCCGATGCGTGCACTACCCGTCCCTTACCTATGGTCCTGGAGGCATTGGGACCTCTATTTTGGATGGTTCTAGACTCAACTTAGGTTGCTCAAAATTGTAAACCTAAGCGACATACAAAAGCAGATAAAGGCTCAATTTAGCCTCCACGCGTAAGGTAGAAAATGCGCGCAAACATATTGGCGTATTGACAGTTTTAGTAGTTAAGGATATTGGATCCTATAGACATGATTTCTACATGATTCTGGATTTTAAACATGCTGACAGTTTATGAAAAATAATTCCTAGGTGATTCTGTAATTACCTATCGATTTCAATTGAAAGCATTTGAACCTATAGGCAGGTTATCTAGGTGACTTAATCGACATTTGACAATAAAATGCTCAGAATTGTTTGATTACTCCTATAGGCATGCTTTCTAGTGGTGTGCAGATTTCCAGCTTTAGCATTTGGCACAAATGATAGTTATCCCTGTAAGCATGAGTTCTACTTTTAAGTAATTGAGTCTGTTTATTAATTCCTAAAGATATGCATATTAACTAAGTGATTGTGACGATTGATTAAGGCTTATGAGCATAATTTCTAAATAAACAGATCTAAGTATGTTGTAATTTAAACCTGATTATTGCATTTCCTATAGGCATGGTTTCTAATCATGCAAAGAAAAGTAAACAATATATCCACATAATTTATTTGAGTCAAAACGAAATCCCTATAGACATGTTTTCTAACACGCGATGGCAGACATGAGCATTCATACAAATTTTCAGCATACAATTTCGGGGAGTAAAGCAAAACCTATAGGCATGTTATCTGACACATAATAGCAGGAAACCTATAGGCATGTTATCTACCCACAGAGTATCAAATAAAACCATTTTCTAATTTTATTGTCACCCCCAATTGTTATTACAAATAATTATTACAGACCCGAATCAAATGAACAAATTATAAAGTGTGTAAACTATAGGAAGCCTTCAGCAGGCCTAAACCAACATTAGGATGGGCCAGGCCCTTCAATCCACAACTTCTCCAAAAGCTAGTGTTCATAGAACCCCAAAGTGATTGACTCACTTCTGTTTTAAGCACAAGCATACCAATCCCAGTCCTCTAGTGTGTCAGAGTTCCCAAGGGCTTCATGAACCCCCGGCAATGCTCACACTAGAGTGAAAATCAAAACCAATTCAAGGGAAAATTAGAGATCAAATCCTGGTGTGTCAGAGTTCACGGGGGTCTCATAGGAACCCTGAGCAGTGCTCACACCAAGGAGGCCAAGGACATTACTCAAATTAGCAAGGATTAGGGTTCAGAAGAGTTCAGGATAGGATTAGGAATCTTACTTAGGAATAGAGTCACACACAGAAGCAGAGACAAACACTTTGAAACTAATAAATTTGAAGCTTTAACAGGAAACCTATTTCTAAACATGCTTCACAAAGAAAGTATATAAGAAATTCACTGAACAATCATGAGTCAACCAGCATACTAGTTAAGCATGGTGGGCATAGAATCAGTGGATAACATGCTAACAAATTCGACAACAAACATGATGCACTAGTTTTAGGGAAAGATATTAAACATACTCAAAGATAGCATTAAGTGCACATAATTAAACAAGTTTCGTTGATTAGTCTACTAAGTTAAACAAGTCTAACACATAGAGTAATGAGTCTAGTAACAGTAGCATATTGAACAATTGAAATGGTAGAGAGCTCAGTGACTTACTAGTTCGAATGAAACAGAAAAAGATTAAGCAAGGAGGCAATGATCATTAATAGCATCAAACAACAAGAGGATATCTGGCCTTGGTTCTAGCCGGCCAATAATCAAATCAGAGTAAAATAGTAGTATGTAGTATATAGTTTTTAGTAGTTAGAATAGTCTCGAGTTCTAAGTCCTCTCCGAAGGGGAAAGAGGGGAGGAGTTTAAATAGTATTAGACTAGGGTATATAAACATGGAAATAATCAATCAACTAATTAAGGAAAAACTCAGAACATTATTAAGGCAAGCCAAGAAGCACAGTACATAAACGCGTAAAATATGTAGTCATAGTAACTTAGGGAATCAGACAAGTCTAGGAATCAAAGATTCTTAGGTAACAATTAAGGCAAGAGTCATAAATAGATAGACAGAATCAGCAAGGAAATAAAGAAATGAAACCCTAATTTTTTAGGTAAGTAAATTAGTCAGAAATAACCAAGGAATAACACATATGCACATAGATACATGAAAGCATTAAAGAGAAAACACTCAAATTAAGGAACCATAACAGATCTGAAAAGATCTGAGCCCTAATTTTGGGCGAGTCAAATTAGTCAGAAAATTCACGAAAAATCACAGTAGAATGCACATAGATAGGTATAGGGGAACATTAAAGAAGATATTCAACCAAAATATAATCAGAACGGATCTTAAAAGATCTGAGCCCTAATTTTAAGGCAAATGAGGTTAGTCAGAAAACTTTAATGAAAATCACAAAAATGCACATAGACGGATATTAAAGAAGATACTTAACAAAAATAGAACCATAACAGATCTTGAAAAATTTTATGCCCTAATTTTAGGTCAAGTAAAATTAGGTAGAAAACGTTTAACAAAATATCGCAAAAATATTCATAGATAGATACGCGGAAACACAAAGAAGATTTCTTTAACAAAAAATAAGAAAATTTAAACAGATCTTGAAAAGATCTACACCCTAATTTTAGAGTAAATTAAGAATCAATAGAATCTCAGATATTCGTACCCCAAAGAGATGAAGAATGAACATAGATGAAAAGGGGGAAAGGTTCGAACCGGATTTGGTCCGCAATGAGGGAAATCGGCTTGCCATGTTAGGCAAGACACTATGTTATACCATAAACGAGTAGCCAATAGCGAGAAAAGCTCAATAAGGTAAGAAGATCATCAATGGATGCCATATCTGTTGGGAATCGAAGAGAGATTGGGGTGACGACGCTTAGGGTTCAGAGGGGAGGAGAGGAGGGAGTTTGAGGGCGACCGTTTGGTAATAGTGATTTAGGGTTTGGGGTGGGTAGGTTAATTAAAAGGAGGGAATAAATGTGGGTCGTTGATCTCATAGATCAACGACCACGATTTTAAAGGGATTGGGTTGGGTAAAAACGGGTATTGGGTTTGGGGTTATTTGGTTTCGGCTGGGCGGACTGGGCTAGTATATTTAGGTAGTTGGGATGGGGTAATTGGGTTGGTTTGGGTAGCTTAGGTCCGAAAGTTTAATTGAAAAATTGGGGTCAGATTTTAAATACCCAATTTATTAAACAAATAATTTATAAAATAATAAATAAATAACAAAAATGTCATTTTGTGCATAAAAAAGGTAATAACAATTATTTAACACTATAACAATATAAAAGGTTATTTTTTCATAAATAAAATAATTATAAGTATATATGGTCTATTATTGCAAAATATGCAATTTTAGCCTTTAAAATGCAAATGTATTTATGATAAAATATGTTTAAAATATTTAAAATCTCATCTGGGTGTAAATAATGAAATTAGATGATAAAATCATCATAACAAACAATTTGCGATGCAATTAATGAGTATTTATATAATAAAATGTAGGAATAAAGTTTATTTAAAAGCCTTTTAAAATTATAGAAAATTATGAAAAATTCTTGTATGTGTTTATAAATCAAATGATGATGCATATGTACTATTTTGAAAGTATATATGTATTTTTTTTTTTAAAATATGAGGAGAAAATTGGGTATCAACAATGAGCACGTGCAGCCAATTCTTCAAAAGACTTAGGCTTGATACCCTATAGGATGTTGCGAAGTCCCCAATGCATTTCTTGGATACACATTTCTATTCCAGAAGCTTCACTAAGTCTGTCTTTACAATTGAGGCTCACATTCCTCCATCGATTGATGAAATCAACAAATGGTTCATCCTTCCATTGATGCGTTTTTGTGAGTTCAACCATACTTACAGTGCGCCTTGTGCTATAGAAGCGATTGAGAAATTCATGTTCAAGTTGCTCCTATCTATCAATGAAACCAGCCTCGAGATCAGTGTATCAATCAAAAACATTTTCTTTTATGGAATGAACAAACTGCTTGACAAGGTAATCTCCATAGGTTCCTGCATTATTACAAGTTTTGACGAAATGTGCAATGTGTTGCTTTGGATTACCTTTACTATCAAATTATTGAAATTTTGGGAGTTGATACCTGCAGGCATCTTCAAACTATCAATTCTTGCAGTGTATGGCTTCGCATATGCGAGAAATGACTTGGCAGCAACATCATACTTACCTTTGATGGTTCCCATGATGAAGTCTTTCAATTGGTCAATGGGAATAACCCCATCAGATGAAATATGAAGTTCCTTAGGAGTCGTTGTCTGCCTTACAGACGAGTCTCCTTTATCTTGCATCATAGGGAGCTTTCCAAGTGCATGAATTGAATCACCCTCCATCATGGTTTCAACTCTATCTGTCAGCTTGACAATTTGATTATCTTGATCTTGCATATGCTTCGTTAACCCTTCAATTGCCTTTGTTAAATTTATGAGTTGTTTGCCTTGAAGTGTTAGTCATCATTGCTTGGATAACTGTTGCGGATGGTGGAGAAAATAATGGAGTTTCTCTTATACGATACTTTGAGTGGAACAACTCACGTGGAGTTATTGGAGAAGATTTCAAGATGTCATCATCATCTTGTGTGATGGATTCTTTGATCTAGACGGGCTAAGTAGAGCCAATGTCTTTTCAACAATTTCAGCAATGTTAGCTCATTCTTCCAATTCAGTTGGAAATGATCTTGCCCCCGTTGAGGATCGAAATCAAAGATAGGAACTGATGCGGGCGACATTTGAAATGCTTGTTGTCCCAGCAAGTTTGCTTTGTTTCTAGTGACCGGTCCTACGCTTTCCATAGTAGCATCTAGCAAGTTTTCAACATCATAGCAAAACTTGGAATCCCTAGCCTTAGCAGCGGTGAGTTTGAAGTTGATCTTCTTAGGATCCATTTTAGTGTTCTTGAAATTTGATAATCGAAGAGATGAGAGGTAGAGATCGTTCCACTGGGCGTGCCAAAAATTTGGAACAATAAATTTTTGTGTCGAGAAAAATAAATAATCAAGATTGAAAAATTACGTAACAAATGCAGTATTTGATTTCAATAAATATGAGTGTTACAATCTCTATGGTATTCCTCTGATCCTTCAAGAATGTATAGTATTTTGATGAGCTTGACTTTGATTTGATTCAAGGGCTTGTAAAGCTTGGTCTTGAATCTCCTTCTTGAACTTGAATTTTGATTTGATCACGAATAAGTAATTTGATCTTGAACGCCTTGGTATTTGATTTTCTTGAACTTGAACCCGTAGCTTGAGTGCTTGAGCTTGTAGCTTGTAAAGAAATCTGCGGTGTTGATCCACGAGCTCTCTGTATGCTTCTTGTTATCACTTCTGGTGTCTTCTAGTTTTATGAAGACCTCTATTTATAGTTGTAGGGAGTGGTGTGACTCTGCGATTTGACTGGTTCGTTTGAACTGAACAATACCATCTAGATACTTGGCACAACCTATTGGTTGTTTATTTGACTTGGATTTCCACCCCCTCTTGACACATGGCATGATTCATTGGCTCATTTATTTATCTTGGACTGCCACATCATTTAACACGTGTCTTGATTTTATTGGCTCGTTATTTTGACTTAGATTGCTACCTCACTTGACACGTGGCATGAGCATATGCTTTAAGATGGACTAATAGCCATTTGGGCCTTGGTTGTGGGCTTATCATTTAATTTGTAGTCTAATTAAATGGACTAGCCCAACACATATATAATTAACCCAATTTATTAGCCACAATATTTGTTTGTACTAATGTCTTGAATTTAATATGGTCCAAATTATTTTATGGATTTAAATTCAATAAACAAATTTATGCTTACACACATGTGACACAATTTCATTGGTCTTTTAAATTGACTTAACATGCCTTGTCATTTTGACACATTGCATGATCCTATTGCCTATTCCATTTGACTTGTCATGCCATGTCATTTGACACGTGACACCAAATTGGGCTCTAGGAAGATAACATCTTGGGCTTAATGAAGTGGGCTCATCACTTAGCTCAATTAAATGAGCTAGCCTAATAGTTTTTGACTTATTTAATTAATCTATATATATTGACTAATATAATTATATTAACCCATACTATTTATTTGAATTAATATATCTTGAATTTAAAATTATAGTCCGAATTATTTTATGAATTTAAATTTAACAAAATTTAATCATCTACATTAGTCTATAGGATCGTATGAAAGTGACACGCATTTTGCCTCATAAGATCCTTTAATAAACTAATTACTGTCATTTTTAATTCTATTACTTTAGCACAAAATAACAAATACGAAATAGATGTATTCATCAAATCGAATGAACATTTGCTAGTAGTACATTTTTTAACCCCACACCTCATTTAAAGGAACAATATATTTTTTCACTTCCTACCAATTGATCCATCCACAACGATGATGTATGAAGCGTAACCTCCATACTAACAAATTAAAATTGTGAAGCTATCAACCAATCAATAATTCAGTCGTTTCGTTTTGGATAGGATAGACTTATGTCAATTTTGGACCCACTATATAAGTATAACACAAATCTGCAGTACATGAAGAAAAAAAAAAGACTTTAATTATAAAGTAAATAACTAAGTTCGATTATTGTAGGTCGTCTTTATTGGGTATAGTCAGGATATAGATCCAATTTGTCAAAAGTGTGAACAAATGTTGTGCCAATTCTTTTCAAGCCGTGCATGCTCGCCACGTGGATATATGATTGTGGGCGTCTACACGTGTGATGGGACAGCATAACGCGTTTCTTAGTACAAAAAGAGAAAGGGAAAAGATCCAGCCCACAACACTAATCTAAATTACTAACGAAAGGACTAGTGCCTCTACTTTTCTTTTGTCCTTGTTTATTTTAACTACTACTAGTAATAATTAGTCTCCAGATTTTGTATGAATTGAATAAAAGAAGAATAATTAGTCTCCAGTATAGGCAAGAAGACGCTTATACTATTAGCAAAACTTTAACTATTTTTCAGCTTCTAGGATCTTTTAATTATTTTTATATATTGCTTGAATTATTATTCATAATGTATTTAATTTGAATTCAGCAACTTTTTATTATCAACAGAATAAATTTTGAGGTGTAACCTGATACTCATAAGTTGTACATATTCAAAATTCTACTTCCAAAGGATTCTTGTCCTATTTTCTCCGTTCACGAACTCATCTCTACTTGAAAGAAAATAGAAACAAAATTGTAACTTTGAATAATTAATTTACGCTTAAATTTTGCTAGTAAACTGTATTTGTAAAATAATTCTGCAAAAATTAAAACAACATATAAACAGAAATATAAATAAAACAAAAGTTAATCCGAGCTCATTAAATTCACAGTGTTTCATTAAGGAATTTAATCCTCTTCTAATACCCAAGGTTATGGATTGTTTCCTCCTAGGGTAGAACGAATTACACACTGGTGTAGTGGTACTTCAAACCCCAGTGTTTCAACGAACACAAAGTTCGGTAGCAAATCACATTTACTAGTGTTTTCTTTGAATTTAAAAGTATGCAGAAGAAAGGAGGAGAACTCAGAAAATCGTATGAAAAATCTGAGAGAATGGACTGGTATTTATAGCCAATGTTGGGCTGAAAATTGAAGAGGTGCAACTCTTCAGAATGGTTGTTTATGCAAAACGGCCATAGCATAAATGTCATAACATAAATGGCTATTTATGCAATAATAAACCAGGAATTCAAGAGGGAGGTTAATTTTCAGTTACAAAATCGAAAAACGTGTAATATTCCGTTGGATTAAATATTAATATTCCGTGGCTTAATATTCTGTTATTAAAACGGATATTTAATAACATTTCTGTTAATATTTACTATTAACAAATAAATTTGGTCCAAATCCGAAGCCGAGCGAGCGACGACGCGAGGCTCGCCTGATCTTCTCAAATCTTTAAGAGTTAGAAGAAGAGCAATTGCTTATATACTCATCAAAAACTGTTAGAACTCTGTATTTGTAAAACAATTCTAGAGAAAATTAAATAACATAAACAGAATGTAAATGAAATAACAAAACCAATTCGAGCCCACTGAATTCACAGTGTTTCCTTAAGGAATTTAATCCCCTCCTAGTACCCAAGGTTATGGATTATTTCCTCCCAGGATAGAACGAATTACACACTGGTGTAGTGGTACTTCAAACCCCAGTGTTTCAGCGAACTCAAAGTTCGGTAGCAAATCACACTTACTTGCTTTCTTTGAAGATGAAAGTATGCAGAAAGAAGGAGGAGAACTCAGAAATTAGTATGTAAAATCTGAGAGAATGGACTTGTATTTATAGCCAAAGTTGGGCTGAAATCTGAAGAGGTGCAACCCTTCAGAATGGTTGTTTTTGCAAAATAGCCCATAGAGTAAATGTCGTGACATAATTGGCTATTTACTCAATAATAAAGAGGGAAAATTGAAGGGTAGTTAATTTTCTGTTACAAAATAGAAAACTAAATTCTGGATAACTGAAATGGATTTAATATTAATATTTTGTTATTAAAACAAAAATTTGATAACATTTCTGTTAATATTTACTATTAACAAATAAATTTGGTCCAAAAATTAATCTCTCGATCGATTATTTGATCAAATTCGAATCCGAATCCGCAACCGCAACCGCAGCCGAGGCCGAGCCGAGCGAGCGACGACGATGACGACGTCGCGAGACTTGCCTTCTTCTCAACTCTTTATTAGCTAGAAGAAGAGAAATTACTTATATACCCATCAAAAGTCTTTTCCTCTTCCTATGTGGGACAATTAAGGAGGNAAAAAACCCAACAATCCCCCACATGAATGGGGAATGGCTATATCACGGAAGTATGCATGAAAAGCTGTGTGATTCGCAAGTAAGGATTAATTGCATATGGATAAGTAGGTTTCCCTTTGAACTTTCCGTAGTGAACTTATGTCGGATATACTCGATCAATCGGTAGATTTGATATCTTTGAACCGTCGAACTTTGGTGTATACCTAGACAACCACAAGTCACACAACCAATCCTTAACCGTCTTTGGTTCTCATTGTTGTGTTCGTTTCAGCCATGAACACCGCCTGGTTTCATAAGTGCATAGAGAATTGGCCTTGCAAAATTCTCCTTGAAGCGGCTAACACTTCACACTTACATAGGTGATTCCTAAACGTGTCATCCCGTAGATACACTATTTGATATACCCCGTATCAAATTTAGAAATCATTAAAAAGCCTTAATGCTTTATCCTTGATACTGAACATTGTCTCATCACGAGAATGGAACAAATAATTTAGTTGACAATGTTGAACCGTCATTAATGACTTTGTTTGATCTCCTTGAACCTAGATCTTGGGATCTCCAGTCTTCTAGGTAGGGTTACCGCCACTATGACTTGTTTTCGGCCATAGTCTCATTCCCCTTGATGATTTCTCAACTAGCTATCTAGTTAGGCCTTTTGTAAGTGGATCCGACACATTATCACTTGAATTTATATAGTCAATCGTGATAATTCCTCTAGAGAGTAATTGCCTAACGGTTTTATGTCTTCTTCGTATATGACGAGATTTACCGTTATACATAACGCTCCCTGCCCTTCCAATTGCCGCTTGACTATCGCAATGTATGCATATTGGTGCCAACGGTTTGGGCCAAAATGGAATATCTTCCAAGAAACTCCAGAGCCATTCAGCTTCTTCACCGGCTTTATCTAAAGCTATGAACTCAGCCTCCATTGTAGAGCGGGCAATACAAGTTTGTTTGGACGACTTCCAAGATACCGCTCCTCCACCAATAGTGAATATATATCCACTTGTGGACTTGGAATCAGTTGATCCGGTGATCCAGTTTGCATCACAGTATCCCTCAATGACTGCAGGATATTTACTATAGTGCAAGGCAAAGTCCTGGGTATGTACTAAATACCCCAAAACTCGTTTCATGGCCATCCAATGAGATTGACCTGGATTGCTCGTATATCGACTCAATTTACTTATAGCACAAGCTATATCTGGTCGTGTACAATTCATGATGTACATTAAACATCCCAACACACGAGCATAATCCAATTGTGATATGCTTTGACCTTTGTTCTTTGCTAATGCAAGATTCACCTCAATTGGAGTCTTTGCAACTTTAAAGCCCAAGTGCTTGAATTTTTCAAGTACTGTCTTAATATAATGAGATTGTGACAATGCCAGACCTTGAGAAGTCTTATGGATCTTAAT
>ML277124.1:832-19035 GCA_005239495.1 Nicotiana undulata | reverse complement strand
GAAAATAAGTTAAGATTTACTAACCCACGAAGTATTGGTGAAAGGAAGCTTCAATGGATGCCTGAAGGGCTTGGAGAAGAAGGAGTTCGTGTATTTTTGGAGGAATCCCGTCTAAACACTGTTATGGAAATTAATATTTCACTAGGCAATTTCCGCACCTGCGGAAGGGGGCTCGCGCCTGCGGGATCGCAGGTGCGGAAAAAAGATCGCACCTGCGGACTTGGGCCAGCCCAGAAGGGGCCGCACCTGCGGAAAAGGGCTCGCTCATGCGGAGGCCGCTCTTGCAGAATTTGGTCGCCCCTGCGCGAAAACTCGCGCCTGCGATGGCTTGCACCGCACCTGCGGTCACGCGCCTGCGGCCTGAGTCTCGCGCCTGCGAACTCTGGGCAAAGGGCTGGGGATCGCACCTGCGAGGCTGGGACTGCAGGGGCGGTCTCGCACCTGCGGCTGGGCAACCACACATGCGGTCACACCAGCTGCTGTGCACCAGCAGTGGTTTTGGCTGGTTTTTGGCCTCGCGCGGGGTCCGGGAGGCACCTGGGCCCACCCGAGCCCCCGTCCAAATATACCAACAAGTCCTAAATCACTAAGCGGACTCGCTCGAACTTTCGAAACACGAAAAACATCAGCGGAACTCGAAATCAAACCCCAAAACTTATTTAATAAAATCTTAAGAACTTTAAAATTCTATAATTCATTTCAATACGTCGAACCGACCTAAACTGCTCGGAATGACTTCAAACTTTGCAGATAAGTTATAAATGACACCACTGAACCATTCCCGATCTCGGAATCTCACTCGGGCCTCGGGAACATAACATCACTTTCCAAGTCGCATTTAAAATTCTTTAAAACCTCAAAACCTCATTTTTGATCCGAAACCACTCAATTTACGCTCGTTTTACACCAAATTTTACAGATAAGACAAATAATATATAATAAACATGTTCTGGGCTCCGAAACCATAATACGGGCCCGGTAACACGGTTTTCACATAATTATTCACTTTCACATTCCATTATTATTTTCAGAAAAAAATTTCTTTTAAAAATTCATTTCTCGGGCTTGGGACCTCGGAATTTGATTTCGGGCATATTCCCAAGTCCCATATTTTCCTACGGACCCTCCGGGACCGTCGAATCACGGGTCCGGGTCCGTTTACCAGAAATGTTGACCAAAGTCAACTATATTCATTTATTAATTATCAAAACTCATTTTTATCAAATTTTCACATAATAGCTTCCCGGCTACATGCCTGGGCTACGCACGCATATCGAGGTGAGACTAACGGAGGCTCTCAGAGCCTCGGAACACAGATATAGCTTAAATTACATAAGGTGACCTTTTGGGTCATCACACATGGGGTACTCAGAATTCTCCCAGGCCTGGGTCCTTCATGCGGGTACCTCGCACTTAGTTCCAACCATCTGGTTTGCTATAGCATCCTTCCAATGGCTTTGTATTCCATGCTGCTAAAAAATAAAAAGTCGACACTACAAAATAATACAATTAGAAAGAAAAAAAGAATAAAATAAAATAAAGCAATAAAGCTGGGTTGCCTCCCAACAAGCGCTTGATTTAACGTGGAAGCACGACGTGTATCACTTTCTGCCTCCACTTTGAACTTATGAATTGGACCCCAAGTTTTGATTCTGCTCTATGATCATGCTCTTGGGGCGATACAAATTATTGCGAGCCAAAAATTAGATGGTGCTTTATGAAATTTTTGGCTTTCAACCGAGGAATGTCACTTTGCCTAGACATCCTTGAAAATTTCAAAATATAAGGCTCATCTACCTCTTCCTTTTACTCTTGCATTGGCTCATACGACTCAATTTTCATTTCACCATCTGAACATTATGTAGAGAAGTGTTTGGAATGAGGTCCAACGCGCTCAAATACATGAACTTCAAGATTTTTAACCTCCTCAACACCAATCACACTAGAGTTAACTAAATATGTATCTCCAATATCCCTGGTTGACTCTAGTATTACTTCTTCAACATCGACATCCTCAAATTCTAGCTGGTTAAAGTGTTGAGGTTCTACTTTGGACCCCCCCCCCCCCATTGGAACCTCAATTTCCATATCCAATGCACATTGCTCCTATTTCTATCCACAATATTGACATATTGAGCATTAAAAGCTTCAACTAGTTGACTCACTTGAGCCTCCAATTTGCGAATAGTTACATCTTGCCTTTATACCTGCAGTTGTATCTCATCATTTTGTTCAACAAGGCACTTTATCATATCCTTGATCTTTTTCAGGTCATCATCTCTGGGTTATTTGTTCCTATTAACTTCACAAGAAAAAGAAGAACCATCAAAGTAAGTGGTTGGGGAAAGATAAGAAATATAAGCACAACCATGAAAGTGACCATCTTGACCACCACACATATTACACACATTCCACACATAAAATTGAGTTGGTGCACATAACTCGCTCTCGGGAACATTTTGATAATTTTGCCCTGGGTGGTTTCCTACACAATATGCATAACGAGGATCAAAAGTAGAATTACCAAAATCAAAACTCTCAAAATTCCAAGATGCCATGTCTCTCAGATAAAAAATAAAAAATAAAAAATAAAGAAATAATCAATTACACGAAAACAAAAATAAAAGTTCAAACTTGCAACCTAGAAATATGTACACCTACAGCAACACCCTTAGTTCCTCGGCAACGACGCAAAAATTTGATTACACCCAACCATGCCTTATAAAAAGGACTAAGCGGTCGTTGTAAATATAATCCGATTTACAAGTCCGGAGTCCAATCCCACAGAGAACTAAGACTTAGATATATTTGTTCACTATCACCAAGAATACAATCTTGAACAATTCCTAACTTATAGATATTAAGATTCTTGTGTTTAACTAACTAACTAGCAAATTAAAGTAGTAAATTAACACTAAAGATACTACGGGTTGGAGAAATGATTAAGGGGGTCAAGAGTTATGATTTCCCCAATTGTCGGAATCCTTCCCGCTACGTCTTCTATAATTTTGCCTAAGTATTCTCCATCGATCATAATCACTCTGACTGGCGTAACTTTCTCCCGAAAAATTACAACAATATACTAGACATATTCTCCTAAATTACGCTAGCTATCCTTAAGTACAACTCACTAAGATCGCACCCAAGGTTTCGTTATCCCTAGTCCCACCTTTAAACCCTTCGTTATTGATCACTCATATACGTCGGGAGTGATATAGTTCAACAACTACCTAAATATGCACTCTCTCCCGTAATACATACTAAATAGGCACAACTAATTGAGGGCCTTTCAATCAACCACAAGAATAATATAGTTCAACAAATAGAGAAAATACTATGGCTCAATTATATAAAAACATAACAAGAATTTATACTATAAAAGGTTCCATCAAAACCCTAGATAACAAATTAGCTATTCATAATAATATGTAAAACTACAATACTAAAAGTCATACCAACAATGAAAAATAAAAAGAGGAAGGAAAAACTCGTAGAAGAATTTCTCGCCTTGCTCCTATTGTGTCTCTGCCTCCTTAGGTCGAAACTCTAATCTCTTTAGCCTCCATAGGTCTAAATTATGTCAAACGTATTTCCAACCTCCTCAAAATACCGTTTTTCATGTATATATACCAAGTTGGGTCGGGCCCAAATAATTATACCTTCTCCTACGCGAAAAAGGACTTTTCCCAGTGCATTGCCTCAGTCCGCGTCCAGGTCAGCGGTCGCGGTTTCGACCGCGTTTTTCACCCTGTTCCATTTGGAATTTGGAAAAACGTAAAACATAAAAGTTGTATCACTTTCCAACCATATATTATATAGCCCAAATGGAGTTCAGAGCAAAGATTTATGTCTATTTTACTAGACAGTGCGCAATATGCCTACTTGAGTCTTCGTTTGTTCTTAACTATCAAATTTGACCCCCAAATACGATTCCGACTTATTTTCTTGGGATTTTACTCAGACTTCAAAACTCCAAATCACTTGAGTTCATTCCATAACATCTATATAGCTCAAAATTATGAGTTGAATATAAGTATTAATTCTTTGTATTTAAGATAAAATTACATACTCAAAATACATACCTAAAACTACATAAAATGTATTTAAACTATAATACTTAATACTTTAAATATTTTGGAAAAACTGTTTAGCCATACAACTCGATCATTGGTTTGGTTTTAGGGCATTGTATATTATATTTACCTTGAAAAATTGGAACATATTTAAACTTGTGTAAATTTAAAATGATACACTACAAGAAAACTGCCTTTTAAAGGTTTATAGCAGCGACATTGGGGTTGCTACATGTAAGTCCATTACTAAACATTATTTGTGACGACTACATAAGGTCTCCACTAACTGTCTTCTTTTGGTGGCGATATTGTCGCTACAAAATGTATGCCCAATTGCCACAAAAAATAATTCCACGAAACAGATTCAGGCGTAAGTCGCCACTGTTGAGTGACTTTTAGCAGCGGCAATTGTCGCCGCAAAAAGAAATAACTATCAGTGGTAGCTTTTTAATCGCCACAATATAGGTTCTGTAGTAGCAACTAATGTCGCCACAAAAACAATTAGCTATTACAGAAACTCTCATGTCGCCACTGGAGAGTTACTTTTAGTAACAATTGGTGTCGCCACAAAAAACACTAAACCATCAGTGGCGACTATGAGTTCGCTGCTAGAGAATGACATTTAGTGGCAATAATAATTGCTACAAAAACTATTAAACAATCAGTGGCGACTATGAGCTCGCTGCTAGAGAATGACATTTAGTGGCAATAATAATTGCTACAAAAACTATTAAACAATCAGTGGCGACTATGAGCTCGCTGCTAGAGAATGACATTTAGTGGCAATAATAATTGCTACAAAAACTATTAAACAATCAGTGGCGACTATGAGCTCGCTGCTAGAGAATGACATTTAGTGGCAATAATAATTGCTACAAAAACTATTAAACAATCAGTGGCGACTATGAGCTCGCTGCTAGAGAATGACATTTAGTGGCAATAATAATTGCTACAAAAACTATTAAACAATCAGTGGCGACTATGAGCTCGCTGCTAGAGAATGACATTTAGTGGCAATAATAATTGCTACAAAAACTATTAAACAATCAGTGGCGACTATGAGCTCGCTGCTAGAGAATGACATTTAGTGGCAATAATAATTGCTACAAAAACTATTAAACAATCAGTGGCGACTATGAGCTCGCTGCTAGAGAATGACATTTAGTGGCAATAATAATTGCTACAAAAACTATTAAACAATCAGTGGCGACTATGAGTTCGCTGCTAGAGAATGACATTTAGTGGCAATAATAATTGCTACAAAAACTATGAAACAATCAGTGGCGACTATGAGTTCGCAGCTAAAGAATAACATTTAGTGGCAATAATAATTGCTACAAAAACTATGAAACAATCAGTGGCGACTATGCATTCGCTGCTAGAGAATGACATTTAGTGGCAACAATAATTGCTACAAAAACTATTAAACAATCAGTGGCGACTATGAGCTCGCTGCTAGAGAATGACATTTAGTGGCAATAATAATTGCTACAAAAACTATTTCAACAATAAGTGGCAATATTACATAATAAGATTTTGTCACAATTGAAACCTATTTAATTCAGAAATTGTAATGACCAAAATTATATATAGAAATGCATCCAATAGTATTTTACAAAAACCAAAAGAATATCTTAAGTGCCTTGAAGCCCTCCTTGGTTGTCTCCATGTTCAAGAAACTCCTCCCTGTTATTATACAAAAAAAAACACAAGATCACTTTACAACCCAAAAAATTAGCAAAAACATTCATTTTCAATAAGGCTACCAATACAGCTTCAAAAAAACACCAGTACTAATTACAAAACAGCAAAAACCAGCGATCGAAAATAGAATTCCAACACAATAAGGCTACAGTACAGTTTCAATAATTTGAGTTAAAAAAACGAAGTGGGATAGAGCATTCAATTTCACGCAAACAAACTTTATGAACAAATTACACAATAAGAATGATCAGTGAACATTTGAATGGTAAAAGCTTTATTGGGAGCTAGAAATTTAAGAGGACCTAAATTACACAATCCAAATATAGAAGGGTTCCTAATCAAATCATAGCAATCACATTTGTTCCACTCAAAAGAAGATTAACGATAAGTATAGGGTTATTGTACCTCCTTCTACACCTAGTTTCTTTGTTTAGTTGATAACAAGTGAAAGAGAAAAAATTCTACTCAAAAGTGGTCAACAAAATGGTACAAATTTCAAAAGGAGATACAAAAAATATTAAGCAATATCTTCTCCCTTGACTCATCCTAGAAGGCAAAGTTAATTAACATGCATTTATACTAGTAGAAGATAGCATGTATTCAGTGGACCAAACATACCCATAGATCACCATTATACCCTTCCAACAACAACAATAGACCCAATGGGCATATTCAGGGATGTCATGGTTTTCCAAAGTCTCCATATGGACTGGTTTGAGGCAGCAATATTCAGAGAGATTTAAGGAAGTTTTCCAATGGAGCAGGACAAAGAATTCAACAAGAACATCTAGTTGGACATATAGGGAACACAAGAAAGGAGAAATATCAAGGATTAACAGATATAACAATCGCAAAATAGGCGCGAAAAGAGGTGCAGGTAACACAATTTATATTGGCTGGGTAGTGACATTTGCAGCAGATGGCCACAGATGGATTCGAACATTTGCACTGAACATGAATTGCAACTCAAACAAGTTCCCCCGGTGAAGTCAAATGGGACTTGTACTATGCAGTTAGGACAATATTGATAGAAAACACATGCCACTTGGTCAAAGTACTAACATATTACACACAACACATAAGGTAACAAGCACGAAGTTTTACTATATTGTGAAGAATACCATAGTAAGGAGTTAAACAAGTAGGATGACTGGCACAACAAACTAAGATTAACAACACATTATTGGGGGGAACTAATTAAATTCAAAAGAATTACAGCGTCCCAGTTATTTTTCTAAGACTATCATCCAGGAGTAGCATAACAGGCTCACAAGTGACTATGTAATTGGTGAGTGGTTCATTCTGGAATTCTTTCCACTTTCCAGGTTTGGGTGATATGATAAACTACTCTTCCACATACTGATTATGTGAAAGCATATTACAGTAACTTTAAGGCCCTTGGTTAGAAATACAAACTTAATGATAGATGTGGATCCATCCTTATTAAAAACAAAGTTAGATGTGGACCCAAGATTTAGAGTCATTGAGGTCGGAGGTGGTGTGGTGTATGTACTTTCTAATTTTTTTTTTACATTTGTATGCATGGTTTGAGTTAAGAAAATTGTGTCTATTGCTCATGGTGTTTGTTTATGGTCGGGGTAAGTCGCTCAACTGATGAGAACCTACAAAGGCAATTAGTTTCATGCAGGTATATCTGGTTGATGGTTTCTATGTAGTTTGCTATAATTGTTGCATTTAACAATATTGTGATATTTCAATTATGTGAAGTGTAGAGGAAAAAAGGAGAGAAGATTACTTCTTGAATTGATTGTAGACAATACACAAAAGGGCAGACATTGGGCAGCCAACACTGGTCTAAGGTCAACAACACTGTTCTAAGGTCATGTGAGTTGCATATGTATTAAGCCAAAACAGAACTGCATATGTATTAAGCCAAAACAGAATTGCATATGTATTAAGCCATAATAGTTGTTCTGTTTAGATTGAAAGGAGAAAGTTGCGTATGTATTAAGCAAAAACATAACTCCTAATAGTTGTCCAGTTAAAGGTTGTAAAAACAGAACTCTTAATAGCTGTAAAAACAGAACTCCTAAGCAAAACTAGTCCAGTTACACTGGTGAATGCATCAACCCAAACATGATGAAGTTTAACTTGGTATGATCAGATCAGGTAGTTATACACTAACAGAGGACACTGGAGCTCATTACACAATGATGTTTTTCAAGAATCACAACATGAAAGAACATATTGAGCAAGGCATAGATCAATAATAGTATAAAAACATTAACAGTAAATTACTTGTTGCATTCTGGTCATGAGAGCAGCCAATTGTTCTTGGACCGTCTTGGCTACTTCTAAACTGACCCTCTTCTCTACTTCTAGATTTACATGTTCAAGCTTCTCATCCAACTTTCTTTGCAACTTTTGCTCCATGTTCCTTTTCAATTCCGCAGCCATTTGTTCACGTTCTTTTTGTAGCTTTCGATCCATATCAGCTTGCATCTCTTGAAGCACGATTTCTATTGCAGAAGACACACTAGCATCTATGTTTGCCTCTTGGTTGTGACTACTTTTTGGAGGCTTCTTTCCATACCCTTTACTACGAACATAACATGTCCTTTCACCAAGAACAGAGGATAAAATCTCATCTCTAGTCATGGGAAGCTCAATCTCTTCAGATTGTTGCTGAGACACAAGTTCCCAGAGCTAGCACTGCAAGTATGCATAGCTATTTACACCAAATCTAATAAAAAGGAGTAAAAGATAGTAAGGTATTGATTTAAAAATATTACATGAATCTGTTGAGATTGTGGATCCACCCACACTGTTTCTCCTCTATCATGTTTATGTGTATGTTGGATCTCCCAAACTCTATCTACCGGTTCTTTCTCTCCAGTAACATGATTTTTCTAAAATATAGTTCAATAAGGAAATAATACAGAATCAAATAAATGACTGTATAAATAACAAAGATTTTTAATTAATAACATGGAAATAAATATATTTCACCGTCGATTCCTCTACTTCTGCAAAAGACCTCGTACCACAAGCATGCTTAGTTATCTGCTTTTCCCTATTCTTTTTATATCTCTCGCTTACAGCCTGCATTAAGTCAATTATTAAGAAGCCATTATTCAAAGGGCGGTGAATCAAACATTGTTATTAAGTTACCTTAAATTCCGGACTTCCAAAATACTCTACTAAGTATTTCCAGTCCTCTAGCTCAACATCTTCAGGTCGACGAGACAATATGTTTCCTTCATCAACATGGAGAGAGTAGAGAATGCTCAGTCGAGCTTTCCAAGCTCTAAAAATTCGTCACATAGTATCGATAGCAAAGGCTTGAAACCTATGCTCTTGCACGCCGCCAAGAACTTCAAATTGATCCTAAACATACATGTACCATTATAATTGATATTCTAACCACAAAAATAAATGTTGCAACAGGAAGTTGATACGATATTAAAAATAATTTTACCTTGACCTTCAACCACATTGCTTCTCCATGTTTTGAAACAATCTTTTGCCAATTCCCATCACAGAACGAGATAGTGCTCCTCATGATTAAACCACAATAATTAACAATATCTCTAGCCCCAGGACCTACTGCTCTATCAATATCATCTGCAATTGTAATTGTAGTTTTTCCACCATACTTAGTTTTTATATCTACTATTTTGGATTTATATTTCCCTCTTCCTCTCTTTTTACTTCTGGAAGAAACTATACAAAGAAAAAGAAAAAGAAGAAGAATAAGAAGACGAAGAAGAAGATGAATGAAAATCAAAACTAACCTGCACCATTTTCATTTTCAACTTCAGGAGAGGGAAGCACACTTCTGTCCAGATTCCTTGACGATACTGTCTCTATAGAAGGTCTCTGCCAAGGGTTACTTGATATTTGTCCTATCTCTAGAGGTTCTTGACTAGGATTATTTGATATTCCTGTCTCAAGAGATGCCGCAGCATTCCCTATTGGTTGTACTTGTGGCTGAGACATCGCTCAAGCATTACCACTTCCTCGAAAACGCCCAAGTCCACGACCAGTATTCCCTATTGGTTGTACTTGTGGCTGAGACACAGATGTTGCAGTATTCTGTATTGGTTGTACTTGTGGCTGAGACATCGCTCAAGCATTACCACTTCCTTGAAAACGCCCAAGTCCACGACCAGTATTCCCTATTGGTTGTACTTGTGGCTGAGACATCGCTCTAGCATTATCACTTCCTTGAAAACGGCCACGTCCACGACCAGTATTCCCTATTGGTTGTACTTGTGGCTGACACATCGCTCCAGCATTTCCACTTCCTTGAAAACGGCCACGTCCACGACCAGTTCCACTTCGACCTTTACCTCGTTCTGTCATACCCTCCTCCATGATGTAGAAAAACATCAGTAAGAATATAGCAGTGCATTGCTGCCTACATAGATCTCCGAAATGCACGGTTGATAAGTGTGGCATTAAGATGAATAAGGATACTAAAATGGGACTAGGTAAGTAAGATCATCATGATAGTGTTATCAATTTAAACTTTTGCCTATTCTTATGTAAGGTTCATCAAAAGAAGTTCAAAGGTTCATACATCAGTACATAATAAAAGAGTCAACAAGCAGTTCAAAGGTTCATACAGGGCAACAACAATCAGTACATAATGAAAGAGGCAACAAGCAGTGAAACTGGGATCACAGAAGCAAATGAAAGAGGCAACAACAATCAGCACATGATCTTGCTTCTAAGTCTTCAAGAGCATCATCAGTTACTAGGGCTGATTACAACTTGGCAACTAACGATAACATTTCACAAAATCTTAATATATAATCTAGTTATGAAATTAAAAGTTACAGAGAACTTTTCAAAACATAAAGTAGACATATATATTATCTTGCTTCTAAGTCTTCAAGAGCATCATCAGTATCTTATTCATCATTATCATCAAGCTAATCTTCTTCGCTTTCTTCACCCCCGGATATATCTATATGATTGTCATTAATAAAATCATCTTCTTCTTCATCCTCAGATATATCTATAAGATTGTCATTAATAAAATTCTCTTCCTCATCATGCACACTTGTTTCTACTTGTTTTCTTGCATGATTGTTGTTAATACTTTGTGGTTCAACATTATTCCTATGTAAAGACAAAAAGATATATTTTTCATGGACATTGGTACGCAAAATGTTCAATTCAACTTCCTCTTGTTGATAAGCTTCTTCATTCAACAATGCTTCCTCATCAACTTCTACTTTCAGGCATATTTAAAAGGTCGCGAGGATTTGTCTTTACAACTACAAAACAATCTTTATCAACCATGTCGTCCAAGTAAAAAACTTGTTCAGACTGAGATGCCAAGACAAATGGCTCATTTGTGTTCAAGGAAAAATGAGTATTCACACTTGTGAAGCCATATTTATCAATCTTATATCCCCTTCCCAAGCGCGCCATGTCCCACCAATGACACTTGAATAAGTAAACTTTCCTATTTCCTATATAGGACAACTCATAAATGTCCCACAATACACCGTAATACTCCTTATTAGAGTCTGAATCATCTCCTCTCACAAGGACTCCACTATTTTGTGTTTTTCTTCTCATCTCAAGATCTCTTGTATGGAATCTGAATCCTTTCACTACAAATCTGGAATATCGATGAACCATTGGTGCAGGACCAACGGCTAAGCTTATGAGCTCCTCGTTTGCGCGCCCTTATGCAGTTAGTACAAAGACCGACAAACCAAACAACATCGTTGTAACTAATAACGTCGTTGTAATATTATACTAATATAAAAATGTCACTTAACTAGACACCTACACGTGCACGAAACCAATCAAGACCCACTGCTATGCATCCCATCACTCATTAAACCTTGTCTTTCAATCTCTCCTTGGTATTCCCTATATTTTGACAATGGAGTCAGTTAAGATAATGTTGTTGAAACATTTCAATGTGAGCCTATCTTGAAATTAATATGATACTTACTCCATGAATGGCAGAACCTTTTCACAATTTTGAAGCATATACATACATGATTGTTTGAACTCATCATGAGAGAGCATGATGCCTTCTGAACCACCTTTAGTTTTCCCACTTTTTTTGAAGATAGACATCTCCCCATTTGACATAGGTCCATCGTCATTCATGGCTGGTTTGTTGAACTTGGTTGACATATTCTTTAAGTATCTGGAGCAAAATATGAGACTTTCTTCTACCAAATAACCTTCGGCAATTGAACCTTCTGGATTAGCATTATTGTGAACATATGACTTTTGTGTTCGCAAATACCTATATTGAAATAACTCATCAATATAATTTTTTATTCAAATTATGGCATTAAAATTATATAATAAATTACCTCTCAAAAGGGTACATCCATCGAAATTGAGCTGGTCCACCAAGCTTTGCCTCTCTTGCCAAGTGAATTGGCAAATGAACCATGACATCAAAGAATGACGGCGGGAAAATAGTTTCAAGTTTACATAATGTGCATGCACATTTAGCCTCTAAGATGTCAAGACCTTCGATTGTCAAGGTCTTAGAACATAGATTCTTGAAAAAAATTCCAAGCTCTATGATTGGTTCACACACGTTTTTAGGCAATAAACCACGTATTGCAACCGGGAGAAGCTCTTGCAATAATACATGGTGATCATGACTTTTTAATCCATAGATCTTTTTCTCTAATATGTTAACACACCTTGAAATATTTGATGAAAAAGTATCAGGAACCTTCATATTATCCAAAAAATGGCATAACTTCAACTTCTCCTCCGAGGACAATGCGTAACATGCTGCCGGTAACAACACATTATCCCCATCCTCAATTGGATGCAATTCTTGCCTAATACCAAGGTCCACCAAGTCATATCTACTTTTTAATGTGTCCTTTGTCTTTCCAACCATATTCATCAAAGTTGATATTATATTGTTAGACACATTTATCTCTATGTACATCACATCAAGGTTATGTCGTAACAAAAGAGTACTCCAATAAGGCAATTCAAAAAATATACTTTTCTTCCTCCAATTGTAAGCACTTTGGGGAAAGTCACGTTTTCGCTTTTTTCCCTTCCCAAAACTCACATTGCCCAAGCCCTGTAATTGCATAAGTGCTTCATCGCCTGTTAAAAGAGTAGGTTCAACCCTCTTTTCTACCTTTCCATCAAATGTTCTCCTATTTCGGCGCCATGAATGCTCCATTGGAAGGAAGCGACGATGACTCATATAACACAACTTACTACGTAACGAAACCGATTGTGTGTCTTTATGGAAACAAGGACATGCAAGATTGCCTTTTGTTGACCATCCTGAAAGGTTCCCATATGCAGGAAAGTCAGTAATCGTCCACATTACAGTCGCACGCATCATAAAATTTGATTTTGAGTAGGAATCATAAGTTTCGACTCCATCCCATAATTCTTTCAACTCTTCAATCATTGGTTGCAAGTATACATCTATATCATTTCCTGGACACTTAGGTCCTGGAATAAGAAGTAACATCATGAAATACGGATCCTTCATGAAATCCCATGGCGGAAAATTATATGTTGCTAGTAC
Organism: Nicotiana undulata; assembly: GCA_005239495.1. Classification (NCBI taxonomy): domain Eukaryota; kingdom Viridiplantae; phylum Streptophyta; class Magnoliopsida; order Solanales; family Solanaceae; genus Nicotiana; species Nicotiana undulata. The sequence continues at coordinate 5,745 of ML277124.1, read as the reverse complement.
GACTGGCCAAATACTATGATTGGCACTCATGTTCCCAAAAGGTTGGAACCCGTCACCTGCTAAACCTAATCGAACATTTCTTAATTCAGCTGAAAAGGTGGGATGTCGCTCATCAAAAGATTTCCACGCTATGGTGTCAGAGGGATGTCGCAAGACACCATCATCAACATTTTTATCTTTGTTCCACCTTATATTTTTTTCCGTCTCTCTTGCCATATACAATCTTTGGATCCTTGGTTTGATTGGAAAATGTCGCAATACTTTACAAGCTACTTTATTTCCTTTGGTTTCTTCTGACTTCCATCTAGACTTACCGCACTTAGGACATGATTGGGCATTGGCATAATCGTGCCAATATAAAATACAATCATTCTTGCATGCATCTATTTTGGTGTAACCCAAGCCTAGGTCACGAAGAACTTTCTTCGCTTCATAGAAAGAACTGGGCACAAATGACCCCTCCGCAAGAAGTTCTTTAAAGAAACTCAATAGTTCATCCATTGATTTGTTGCTCCAATGATTAAGGCACTTCAAGTGAAGTAGTTTAACAACAAAAGATAACTGTGAGACTTTACTACAACCAGGATAAAGTTTTGTCTGAGCATCTTCTAATAATTTGTAGAACTTTGATGCATGTAAATTTGGCTCTTCATTTTCCATAGAAGTATTATTATTATCCTCCACATTCGTATGTTCACGAGCGTCGTGAATCATTTATGTAATATTATCATCTTCAATGTTATCATCTTCTACTTCATTATTGAATGTTACGTTAGAATTTTCAACTCTAACTAACACTTCTCCATGCAAGTCCCACACTTTGTAAGTATCCCAGAAACCCTTTTTCAATAGGTCTCCTCTTACATCGGGCCTTAGCTTGAATGCAGTATTCATACACCCTTTACAAGGACATCGAATCATAGTGCTTCCCCTTGGTTGACTGAATGCCCAACTAAGAAATCCATATACTCCATCTCTGTACCTTTGGTCACCTCGATTCCTAATATTGAACCAACTTTTATCCATTCCTATTTTTAGAATAATGAAAAGGTTAGTCTTTTATTATATTCCAGAATAATGGAAGAATTAGATGATGAGATTATTAGTCAAGTTGAGGTTTCTACAGTTTCTGATGATGCTTAATTTGTCAACACCATTAAGCAATGAATAGAAAGGTGAAGTTTTGATGTGAGAGTGTTCTGTTAATGTTGTTAAGAGATCTTCCAGAATCTGTTTCAATCACCAGTGCTAGGAACAACTCATAAAGTGAAATTCCAATACAGTATGTAAAGCCCTTAATTTAGGTGCAAAAAAGTATATAAGGACAACACGTATAATACTTCAGTTGTATCAGATAAAAAGATCTTGCAAATCAAAACCTCAAAGCCAACAAATAAGCACGATAATCACGATAAATTAATCCAAGAAGGTGAACTTAAAGTAGCACTTAAAATTCATCAAAGAACTGAAGTTACTTGACAAAAGATAACCACATGGTAATTTTGCAGTACAAGCTCAAGTGGCTCCAGTAACCCAACTGCAAATCTCCTATCAGAGTAGAAATTAGGGTCAACGTATGTACCTGTTTGCTGATTACTGGTCTAAGTGTTGCACCAGGTTCAGTTCCAGCATTTACTTTGAGTGCCTTTGCACGTTCTGCTAGTTTATCTTCCCTATCAGTAATAATTAAGAAGCCCGCATATAAATACAGCTCACATCCGCTAATCAAATAATTGAGAAGCAACAACAAATGAAATGCAATCTTGTAAAGCCTGAGTCCTGAGGTAAAGATTGGAGTGGTAAAAAGTTCAAGATTAACTTGAACTTGGAAAAGGATATACAAGTCCACCACTAAAAGAAGGAAAACCTCAAAGCCAGTTCAACACAAAGTTCAGGTTTTATTGTGTGTTCATTGCAAGTTCATTCAGAGCAGGTTGTAACCCGTTAAGAGACATACAGATCAGTATTTGATGCAAATTTGTCTAACTTACATGTTCGTTAACAGCTAAACCGTAAAAAGAGGCAGAACTATGCCAATTTCTTTGCCACAAGGTGAGTGGCCAAAATAGGATCTGGACTAAGTAATCAAGATGTAGAAAGAGGATTTTTATTCCTCAAGTCTTTATATGTTAAAATTTGTAGTTGATGTTGGGGCATCTAGCAAGCTACCTTGCTAACCAGTAGTTGCAAGAGAACTTTTGTATAGTTTTCTATATGACCAACAACCTATGCTTACGGCTGAAAAAGTACCCAAAAAAAAGCGAATAAATAAAATGAATTTTGGTGGCAAGAAAGACAAAGCACATGTGTGATGACCTAAAGGGTCATTTTATGAACTTAGACTCCGTTCTAGGCTTATTATCCATAAAAAAATAAATTTTAGCTACCTAGATTTGTGTGTGCAGTCCAGGCATGAAACCGGAAAGCTTTTATGTTAAAATATAAGAAACAATAATTTTTAGAATTACAAAATTTGGTTTTAGTTGACTTAAGTCAACATTTTGAGTAAACTGACTCAAATCTGTGTTCCGACAATCCTGGAAGGTCCGCAGTAAAATATGGGACCCGGGCGTACGCCCGAAAATGAATTCCGAGGTCCCAAGCCTTAGAAATCAATTTTTGAAAGAAATTATTTTGCTGAAATATTTATGAAATAATGAAAAGAATTAATGTTTGAAGTCATTGGTATCGGGCCCGTATTTTGGTTCCGAAGGTTGGTACATATTTTTTATGATATTCAGGACTTGCCTGTGAAATTTTGTGAAATACGGAGTTCGTTTGACGTGATTCGGACATCCGGTTGAAAAGTTATGAACTATAAGTGTTCTTGAGGAAAATAATGAGTTTTGAGGTTTAATTCGTTGTTTTACATGTTATTTTCATGATTTGATCGAAGGAGCAAGTCCATATTATGCTTTTAGACTTGCGTGCATGTTTGATTTAGAGCCCCGAGGGCTCGGGTGAGTTTCAAATAGGTTTGGGTTGTGTTGCGCTCGTTCTTTCTTATGCTTCGACGTCGTTTCTTCAAGCATAAATGATATCATATTGAACAAATGAGCTCCGATTTATGTTTTGAATGAAGTATTAGATCCGTATCGTAATTACGGACCCGTAGCAAAAAGAATCATCGAATTTGGACATCGTATAAGGATTTTATGGCCATTTTACCAAGTTTGCCCGGATTTTTCTGGTTAATTGCGAATTTGCCCCTGACAGCGTATTAAAAACCTACACTATTTGCAAATCTTAAAACCTACATATCTCCTTCATTATAAGGTCAAATTGAGTGATTCAAAATCCTAAATTCATTAGAATTTCGCAAGGAACCCATTGGACACAAGAAAATCGAGTTTAGGGATCGTTTGGCATGAGAAACAAGACATAATAGCTGGTAGAAAAATAAATACAAAACGGGTAGACGTCTTCTTCTTCTTCAAATTTTTGAACCCCACAGCCCTAGGAACGAATTTCTTCACCATATATCATCCCCAAGTCATAGGTAGTCAATTCTAAACTTTACTCCTTCAATTACCCATTGTTTTTCATCACTTTTAAATCAAAAACTAAGAATTTTCATGGTAAAAATTGAGGGTTTGGGTAGAATTAGGGAATTTTATAAAAATCGAATCTTCACCTCGAATTGTGGTCGGATTTCGAAATTAATTGTATATTTGGGTTCGTGGGTGAATGGGTAAACGTAATTTGGTCCGAACCCCGAGTTTAGACCAAGCGGGCCCGGGGTCGGGTTTTCACTTTTTTTTAGAAAACTTAGGAAAAATTATATTTTTCAATAAAGTTAGTTCCTTTAGCATTAGTTAATGATATTAAGTTAATTTTGATTAGATTCGAGCAATTTAGAGGTGAATTCAAAAGGAAAAGCAATAATTGAGCTGTAAGTGGCATGCGGAATTGAGGTAAGTGTTTGGGCTAACTTTAGCTTGAGGGAATAGGACTCCCCACTTGTTTGCTACGTGAATTGCATGGGTGTGGTGTATAGGTGTGGTGACGAGTATCTATGCACCACCCAAATTGTTTGTTAAACATGATCCCCTTTCCCGTTCCCTACTTATTTGATCATTGTTTTAACTGTTACATGTTCATTATTGTTTCTACGACTATTTGGCCTTGTTGAATTGTTGTTAGTTATCGTTGAGACTATTCGGAAAGAGTATTTTGTTGTTTGAGTTGGTTCCCTTGTGATATAAACATGATTGAAAGGTTTGATATTGTTTTTATGAAATAAATATATATATTTTGATATTCCTGTTGGTTTCATGGTTGAGAGGTTATTGATGAGGTTATAAGAAAAATGCAGTTTATTATTTATAATTGTTGAGGTTCGCGTGTTTATTGGGTTTCATTGAGTTATTCCCAATTGTTGTTGTAAGTGTGTTAAAGATGTGGGTTGTTCTCAAGAGTTTATCATAGTATATAAAGACTGAGCTAGATTGACAGCGTTACGGTGTTTACTTATATTCTTGTTGGTTTTATTGTGTAATGTTATTGGTTAAAGCTTACGAGCTATATGATCTTTTGTTTGAAATTGGGGAAATAATAGTATTGTGAGAGGCTTGGCCTGAATCATGAAAGTTGAAATAAATAAATAAATATATATGACTGTGATAAGGGTGGACATGAGAAATAAATATATATGACTGTGATAAGGATGGACAGGAGATATAAATTTATATGACTGTGATAAGGGTGGACATGAGATATAAATATATATGACTGTGATAATGGTGGACAGGAGAAATAAATATATATGACTATGATAAAGGTGGACAGGAGAAATAAGTATATATGACTGTGATAAAGGTGGACAGAAAAAATAAATATATGACTGTGATAAGGGTGGACAGGAGATATATATGACTTTGATAAGGGTGGACAGGAGAAATAAATAAATAAAT